>CM061065.1:189083916-189391416 GCA_030762895.1 Sophora flavescens
AAGCAGAAGCGGAGGCAGAAGCAGAGACCAGCGAGCAGCAGGGAGAGACAGAGATGGGAGGCCGCGGCGAAGTAGTAGGGATGGAGCATAGAGCAGTGAGAGAGATGGGGAAGAAGTGACAAAGGAATGAAAAACAAATAAAGGAATGGAAGAGGGCGCGGAACATATGGAGGGAATGAAAATAGAAATATAGGGTTTTGTCAAATATTACACATCGGTTTAGTTAAAACCGATGTGGTTAGTCATATTTCACATCGGTTTAATTTTAACCGATGTAGAAACTTAGGATTTAATTTAAAATTTCATTGTTTTTTAATTTATTACATCGGTTATATGAAAAACGATGTGTAATCTTATGTCTGATAATTTTTTTTTGGTTTCACTTTTTCACATCGGTTTTCATTATATCCGATGTAAAAATATTTCAGTTTAATTTCAAAAATGCAACCGTCTCCTATTTTACATCGGTTTAGATAAAACCGATGTTAAAAACCCGATGTTAAATGCATATTTTGCACTAGTGATTAGTAGAATCCATGGGGTTGGAGACTTCAAGTTCTACTCAGAAGAATAGAAAATATGAAGGAAAAAACGAAAAAAGAATGAAAGGGGTTAGACAGGGATCGAATACTGAAAATGAGTGTTCCTCGTAAGTTATTTTAACAAGTAACCCTAAGCTTCTCTCACTAACTTATGAAAATAAGCCCAAAACTCCTTATAGGCTGACATAAGATTATTTCATAAGCTCTACCAAACGTACTGTATAAGAGTTTATGTCATCAGATAAGTTAAAATGAACTTAAATAAGCTCTTCCAAACGCCACCTAAATTGAAAAGATAAAATGTGGGATACACTGAAATTACAATGTGGTGGCGTGTTTTCATTAATTGTGTGTAAGGCTGACGTGTTGGATGTGCGTCCGAACAAAATTTTCTCATTAGGCTACTATTGGGATGGGTTGGTTCAAATTCTTACAATGCCCTCATTTTCTATATACTTTTCTTCCCTTTCCTTTCGTAAAGCATCCTATGAGCCTTTCCTTAAAAAAAAAAAAATAGAACAGCTTAAAAATTTGCTTTTATGGTCTAAAAGGCTTTTTTTTTTTACAAAAAAAGGCTAATAATATTGTTTACAAAATTTTTATATCATAATTTACGTGCCAACAAAGGAAAAGCCAAGTACGCAAATGAGTATATATACAAGAATTTCTGTGAAAAAGGTATGTTGTCTTCCTTCATGCTTTTGTGAAAAGTACAAAAATAATTAATAAAATAAGGTTGGCCGCCGTACCATGTACACTTGAAGTTGTACTTTCCTACCTCAGATAACCACTCCCCCGTATAGCCTTGACTTGATATGCTCTCTTTTGCAATACCAAATATGTCCCCCCGATTTCTTTTTTTTCTTTTTTTTGGCTTATTGCAAAGAAGTCTAAAGTCTATTTTTTTTAATTTATCATGTTATAGGTATGAAGTATTCACTGTCAGTAACTCTTGTTGGCCACCTTTAATGAGGTCTCTCTTCCCATCATGTTGTTAGAAAATGGGGGGTCTGGCCTGCAACAAAGAAGAGAAGAACAAGTGACATGCGCATCCTCCAAGGCATGTAAGAACACTAGCCTTTAGGTTCGATTCGTCCCCACCAATCTCTCCTCGAAGATTGGATGCAACAGGTATAACCGGCGAATCCCCTTCAGGATACAATGGAGAACCTTGGTTTGGTTTGCACACCATAACCCAAGCGTATCGTCAATGACATTTTACGGAATAATAGTTTCCTTAATTCTATCTGCGCATTAAGGGAAGAAAGGAAGTGATTTGGCTTGCAGAAGTTTTGCCAATTTTTAGACATCATTTTGCATGCACAAGTGGTTCTATTTATAGACCAACTTATGCCTCTTGGTGAATGAAATAACCTTAATTTCATGTATTTGAAAGAATGATTGCAACCTTTTATGAATGTACACTTGATGAATGAATACATTTAATCATGAAAAAACACACATATTAGGAAAGATTTGAAAGCCATGAAGAGACACATCTATTGGTGTCCTTCAACCTCTTTCCAACTTGGTGTCTTTGGCTTCCATTATTTTGGAAATCCCTCACAATCCCCCACCATTTTCAAAATAAACCCAAATCCCATTATTCCGGAAATCGCATGATTTCAGACAAATGTATCTTGGGAATTTGAACCTTTGCTTAGTAAGCCATGGTTGCACTCATCCCCAAATAAAGTGGTAGACAAGCTTTGAACCAAATATTCATTAGAACAAGTGTCCATGACTTACACATGAAATCTCGGTACCATTGAACGACATGTTAATATGACACATTTGGTAAGGCCTTGTGTCTTGTATCCTTTTCATGGGAGCTTACAGAGTCAAGCCCAACTCTAAGAAGCGGCCCCACTTCACTCTCATATAGGTGGACTTTACCAAAAGCACCCCCATAAGTTGGGCACCTCAGCACATATATGCTATAGGTCCATTAAGAGCAAAAGCTCACCCTTTTCCTTTTGTCCTTATGGTATCCAAGTACTTTTAAACCTTGGAATGTATCTATTCGTCAAATATTTGCAATCACTCTCATAGTGTACTTTGGCCACATTGAACTCAAGACTTGATGCTACTCAAGTGTGAGTTGGGTTTCCACCATTGGTGATCGTGTAGATATGGGCTTGATTCTCATCCCTAATGATGTTTTTCCACATTATATCACTTATCAGTCCTTTCTTCAAAGGATGTAAGATTTCTTTCTGTCTTATAAAGACCTTGGATATTACTCCATTTGCAATTAGTTCTTCGACATAACTATGTCTTAGCCCAATGTTCCTGGACTTTCCATTACAAACCTAGCTATATACTCTTGATAGTGTTTACTGACTATCCCAATGTATGGATACTGGCATCATTAAAATTGGCATCTCATACAACAAATTTCTAAGCCATTCAATCTCTTTGTTACCCGCTGCTAGTGCTATAAATTTTTGCAGTCATGGTGGAACCGGCAATGCCGTCTTATTTCTTGAAACCCCAAGGAATAACACCCCACCAATTGTGAAGACTCACCTGCTTGTTGAAGCATGGTTTTCTGTATAATTCACCCAATTGACATCCGTGTATCCTTCTAATTCTGAAGGATAACCATTATAGTTTAAACTATAGTTCATTGCCCCCAACAAATATTTCAATACTCCTTGACAACATGCCAATGGTCTTTTCTTGGATTACTTGTATACCTACTTAGTCTCCTATAACATATGCAATGTTTGGCCAGGTACATGTCATGGCATACATTAAATATCCAACTACTTTTGAGTATTCAAGTTGTGATACTAGACTACCTTTATTTAGTACTAGATTTGTATTATGATCAAAGGGAGTAGTGATAGGTTGACAATCAAAGTGATTAAACTTCTTTAATACTTTTTCTATATAGTGAGATTGGGGTAAACCTATATTCTCACCATCTCTTATTATTCTAACTTCTAAAATCACATCAGACACCCCTAAGTTTTTCATATCAAAACTTCTAGATAAGAAATTCTTAGTTTTGCTACCACATCTAGATCAGTACCAAATATTAACATATTATCTACATTTATATCATCAACAAATAAACAAATCATGACACCTTTTCCATTATGGAATTTACTATAAATATACTTGTCAAATTCATTTATTTTATATCCATTAGCTAGCACAACTTGATCAAACTTTTAATCCTTTTACTTAGGAGCTTGTTCTACTCCACACAATAACTCATTCAATTTACACATTTATTTTCCTGACTATTAACAACAAACTCTTCAGTTGTGTCATATACACCTCTTCATATAATTCCTAATTTAGGAATGGAATTTTCACATCCAATTGATGGATGACAAACTTATAGATGGATCCCAGTTCTAATAACACTCTAATTGAAGCAATTCTTTCCATAGGTGCATATGTCTCAAAATAGTCAATACACTCCTTTTGTGTAAATCCCTTAGAAACTAGTCTTGCCTTAAACTTATCTATGGTTCCATCTACCTTTATTTTCCTTTTGAAAATCCATTTACAACCTATTGTTGTGGAACCAGGTGGGAGGTCTACTTATTTCCAAATTTTATTCCCCATTTATTGAGTCCATTTCTTCTAGTATAGCTCCCTTCCAGAAAGTGACTTCTTGAGACTTTAATGCCTCTTAAAATATTTTTGGATCACTTTCTATATTCTAATAGATTGGCCCATAACTGTCTATGGACTCTCTTGTTCCTTCAACAAGGAACATGAAAAAGTTTGGTCTGTACGTTTTCTCTTTTATAGGTCTTTGACTTCTTCTAAGTTCTGAACCTTCCGAAGTATCATTATTAGATACATTGATTTACAGATTATGTTCATTCCTATGAACATTATCACCGTGACTTGGAATTGAGTTAAACCTATCTTTTGAAAGATTGTATCCTAGACTAAATTATTGTATTTATAGGATATGAGTCATTAGATTCAATAACTATGAATCTATATGCTTTGCTAATTTTAGCATAGCCCGGGAACACACATTCAATCCCCCTTTCACATAATTTATTTCTTTGGTTCAATAACTTTTACTATTGCCCTACAACCTCAAACTTTGAAAATTTTGAGAATGATTTTTCTATTTTCCAGAGCTAATATGGGGTTATATTGTTCCTTCTTTTGGAACCCTATTTATTATCTAAAAAGCATTCAACATGACTTCTCCCCAATATCATCTTGTTAGACCAAACTAAGATACCATGGCTTTTACCATTTCTTCTTATATCCTAATTTTCTTTTCAATTCTACTAATTTGTTATGGGGAATAAAATGCAGTTGTTTGGTCAACCATTCTAGTAGACTCAAAGTAATAACTAGGATAATAAACTTCTCCTATTATTTTACTCCAAAGACATTTAATAAATATCTAATAACAAACAACTTCAATTTATCCACACTATATAATGATATATATATATATATATATATATATATATATAAGCATCAATTTTTTTTGGATAATTGAAAGTACTGTTATAATCTAACATTTATTTCCTTTACCTTGTTGACTAATACAGTCATGATACGAATATTAAATGAGTTCAGCATTCAAAGCATACAAGAGATAAATAGATTTTAATGACCTATTATTAAGATACACCAATGTTGGCCTTGATGGTAAGTCTACTTACACCTATGTTTTCTGCCCGAGTTCGAATCCCAAAGGTTGTAACTTTTCACATGCGGTTTTGTTTAACAATTTTGAAAATTCATTCAAAACTTCAAAACCTGGAGTTGAACCCGCAACCTGACCATATTTGCACAGGCGCATCTACCACTAGACCAACACATCAGTTGATGTAATTTTGAAGCGTCACTTCTAATTAAACCAGAAAAATTTGGATACACCACAACTTCACCCAACTGGGTTAACCAGATCCACTTTTAGAAAACTGGGTTTACATGATTCACTACCATTTTTGCCATTTTTACAAACTTATCAACCTAAAGTTACATTTTACTGTCTCTGTCTTGGATTCATGTTAAAAACATATTCTTTGATAAATCTAAATAATTATCACAATAGAAAACTAACAAAACAATGATAAAAAATATTAAGGTTTTCTATAAATTTAATCTATGAACATCCATGTCCATTACGACAACTTTAGAACAGTATCAAAAATCACATCCAAATATTTCTAATTTCTACAAAATCAAGAACAATTCCATCTTATATTCATACAATCATGCACTTCATAATATAAGATTTTGTACTCTAAATATAATTGATTGTTACATGGTTCAAATCCATTCATGCATGCACTTGATATAATCATTTATATCTAAGACATTTCTATCAAAATAGACCAACAAACTTGCATGCATAACAAACTAATTATATTCACGTTTATCAAAATTCACATACTTGATTTGTATTCTAAATCATGCATCTAAGGCTCTAATACCACATATTAATTTTAACATAAACAAAGCATGCCTTTAAGATTCATCAACATACATGACTTTAGAATATCAAGCATATCATAGCCATAGAAAGTAATTGTGTACCTTTCACCATGGTCACAAATAAACATATTTTTGATGAAGCATATGAGTACCCATCTCTCTTTGTTGAAAAAGACCATGCATCTCCTTCTCCCAATAAACGGAGTTTCCACCCTCGAACTTCTCCATTTTGGCAATATTAAATATCGTCCATCTCCTTCAATGTTGCAGCCATTGTTATAGAACGAAAATCGAACCTAAATATTGTTAGAAAATGGGGGGTCTGGTCTGCAACAAAGAAGAGAAGAACAAGTAACATGCGCACCCTCCAAGGCATGTAAGAACACTAGGCTTTAGGTTCGATTTGCCCCCACCAATCTCTCCTCGAAGATCGGATGCAACAGGTATAACCGGCGAATCCCCTTCAGGATACAATGGAGAACCTTGGTTTGGTTTGCACACCCTAAACCAAGCATATCGTCAATGTCATTTTACAGAATAATAGTTTTCTTAATTCTCTCTGCACTTTAAGGGAAGAAAGGAAGTGATTTGGCTTGCAGAAGTTTTGCCAATTTTCAGACATCATTTTGCATGCACAAGTGGTTCTATTTATAGACCAACTTATGCCTCTTAGTGAATGAAATAACCTTTCGTGTATTTGAAAAAATGATTGCAACCTTTCATAAATGTACATTTGATGAATGAATACATTTAATCATGAAAAAACACACCTATTAGGAAAGATTTGAAAGCCATAAAGAGACACACCTATTGGTGTCCACTACAAGAATTTTCGCTGTTTCCCAGGGCCTATGACCCTGGGAAATCCATAAAATCTGTGGGAAAATACACATTTCCCAAGGATGACCCACGGATTTAGATCCCTCGGTTTTCAGCTGGTCGGAAACGTTTCCCAGGGCCTCGCCCTGGGAAATTTCCCAGGGAACTATCCCTGGGAAATATTTCCCAGGGATAGTTCCCTAGGAAATTTCCCAGGGTTCTAACCCTGGGAAATATATGTTTTGTTTAAATTATAAATAAAATATATACATTAATTTATGCTAAAGTGGATAAATAAATAATTATTATTTTTATATGAATGCATCAACAAAGAAATTAACATCATAATTCAAGCAAACAATTTGTTCAACACAAAATGTTATTCAAGTCATATTTGTTCAACACAAAATGTTATTCAAGTCATATTTGTTCAACGAAAAATAATAAACATAATAAACATGATAAGTAAAATAAACTAAGAATCCCCATTATAAGGCTCCTCAACAAAATGGTCAAGAGAGTCGTCGTCCTCCTGAGCATGCTGGGTCGCTCGACTAGGGCTGCCGTCCGCTGTGGGGCTCTCGCTGCTACAATCGCCGTGATCGTCTCCATCGCTTGTCGCATCGTATCCATCATCACACGATGCTCCTCATCCTCTCGCCGCTCCCTCTCTTGGGAAGCGACCAACATCTGCCTCAATCGAGCAATCTCCGCACTCCTCGAGGGTAACGCCTCGCATGTGGTGGACGCTGCAACCCTAAGCTCTAACTCTGCGCGAGGCCCTTTCCCGATAGTTGCCGGCAAGGTCCCCAAAGACTGCATACAAACAACCCTTATACTTGCCGCCGACGACTTCTGCCCAAACATTCAGCGCAAGCTGCTCGTCCTCCTGTGGGTTAGCTGGGGTGGATGGTGAAGAGGCTGATGATTGAGACATATGTTGACTCATCCTCTCATGAAACTCCTCCTGTTACAATACATCAGACTATCAAAATTTGAACAATATGTTACAAGATAAATTATGCAGAAAAAATGGACAGAGTTTCCCCTAAAACTACAACATCCCAATGTTTACAAACAGAACACCGCAATTTAAATCCATAAATCATCATCAAAAGCTCAATAGGATGCACACAAATTATCATGTCCAAACTAGTTATAACATTTCCAATGTCAGGGCGGTATCAATAGGTCCAAATATAAAGTGACTCTACTGACTCAAGAATCAAAACATGAATAGTATGTTACACGATTAATTATGCAGAAAATTGGACAGAGTTTCCCTAAACCTCAACCTTTACAAATTGAACACCACAATTTAAAACTGCAAGTCATCAAAAGCTTAATAAGATTCACACAAAGCAATATATTCAACTCCCTAAACGCCAATGCTCAAAAGCCAATGCTAAAACTAGTCATAACATTTGAGGCTCTCTGCCTCTCAAGTCCATAGAAAGTATGAGTGTTACAATATCTATTAAAGTCAATAGCTTCTTCAAAAATCAAAAGGGCATATTACCCGAGTGCGCTTGGAGCGCTCATCTATGTACTCGCCGTAGCCTTCCTAGTATGGGTGCGTTTGTGAACCTCATGAATCAGTACTCCTCGATTATACCGGCGAGCCTATAACACAAGCATAGATGATTAAGATAACAAGTAATGAACTATGATGTTGGAATAAATACATTTAATGCATAAAGAATGACAAGATGAGCATACCATACGATCTGCCCACCGCGACCGGGAAATGCTTCCTCTTGTGTGCAGTGCTCCCACCCTTTTCTGATGCTCTATTTTTCTTTGCCTGAGCAGAAATTTTTTTAAATTGATCAGAAGCCCAATAACGACGCAACTCCTCCCAAATACCATCTCCAATCCAGGATCGCTGTATGCCACTCTCACGAGCCTCCCTAAGCATATCGAGAAGGCGTTCGGAGGCTTTATGGTGAAAGATCCTCTGGATCTCCGACTCATCTTCGTTCCTCCATGCCGCCCGACCTGTTTTAAGATAAATAACAATTGTTATACTAATAGTTTCGGAAATAATAAAAACCACATTAAGTAAATTGAAATTTGCTACTTACTCTAAACGCATCAAACATACTAATCCTCTCATTGTCGGTGAGTTTTCCCCATGATGTAAACGCCCTATGATACCTTTGCTGGATAACAAACGCGATGGCACTCACTACTCTCTTACAAGGAAGGAACCTTAACAGTAAAGACGCATGAACCAATCAAACACATGGTAATAAATTATGATACAATGCATGAATCAACCAAACACATAGAAATTTAATTAATACTTACCCGATACCACTAGGCCTACTAATAGGTCGACCATCGGGCATGAGCTCAACTACCTCTCTGCGCATCTAGCTCCTCTAGCTCCACTTGGCTCCACCGACTCCTCCGGCCGCTCATGCACATCTGCAATCAAGGTGAGCGTGAATAGCTCGGACTATATTGTTGCTCCTCATCCACACATGCTGAAGGAGATGCTCTATAGTGTGCATGTGTCGTGACCCCCGGGGTGGGAATCATATCGAAATGAGGCGATGTAGGTGCAACACGTGGAGTCAGTGAAGGTGCTTCTTGTGGTGGGCGCGATGTAGGTACATGTGGGTGTTGTGCTGACGATGCAGAGGTAAGCGTTGAAGGCATACGTGAGTATCCATCTATAGACTCACGAATCACTAAATTTGTGGAAGGTCTGTTCCGACGACGACGGGGATTTGGACGGGGGTCGATATCAACCATAATACCCTTACCCTTATCGATGGGTGGAGGTGGGTCACGTCCTGCAGACATGTCTAAAGAGCAATTTAATGTTAAAACAAAAGTTATCAGATATAGCAATAATATAAGTTATCTAAGTCATTAAAGTAAACAAATATAACTAACTAATAATCCAACAGCCAAAAATAAGTTATCTAAGTCATAAAGTCAACAAGTATAACTAACTAATAATCCAACAGCCAAAAATAACTTAACCATCCAAATCATAAAGTCTTCAGAAGATCTAATACAAATTAACTACGATTTATTCAGAATTTGAGTCGTCGTCTTCAGGTCCTGTTGAGTCATTATCTTCTTCCTCATCATCTTCAGATCCTATCTCTTCATGTTCTTCAGTGGAATTATCGTCTTCTTCATCCAAATGCTCCTGGATGGATGACAAATTGGCGATATTCACTTCTTCACCAGCGACTTGCAAGTCCCCTAAGCCATCATAGGGTCAACTTCAATGACTTCAGCTACATGTGACATTACATCCACTTGATAAGGCACCTATCCCTCTGAATCATCCACTTCGATGCTACCCCTTGGTGTTGTCTTGATGGCAAAAGACTGACAAGGTTAACGGATGTCTTTCACTTTCACTTTCCATTTCATTCCTACTATTTTTTGGTGGCAACATGAAGTTCTTGAAATAATGGGAACAAAAATGGGTTGTCTCGCGGTGTAAGTAAGACGCACAGATTGATCCTTCAACCTTAGCCTTATTTTTCACCGACCGTTTCGAATCACCCATGAATCTATAAAACAACAAGAAGTTCATAGTCATATCCTTTCACTTCGAATGGAAAAAAGTCTAATTAAAATTCTATGATGGTTATATTACCTTTCAAATGGATACATCCACCTATATTGAACCGGTCCACCAAGCCTCGCTTCATACGCGAGATGTACTGGGAGATGCTCCATAGAATCAAAGAAACCAGGGGGGAATATTTTCTCCAACTTGCATAGAATTATGGGAATATTTTGCTCCATCCTAATCAGGTCATTCTCCCTCAACGTTGCAGAGCACAAATCCTTGAAGAATTGACTCAATTCAGTAAGCGGATTCAATACATGCACGGGCAATGAACTAAAAGCAATAGGAAGTAAACATTCCATGAATACATGACAATCATGGCTTTTCATCCCATCCATCCTTCCTTTGTTAACATCGGCACATCTTGCTAAGTTGGAAGAATAACCGTCTGGCATCTTAAGTTTCGTTATCCAATGACAAACGGTCTTTTGCTTCATCGACGCTTAAAGTGTAACTAGCTTTCGATTTTAACATCTTCCCATTAGCTCGCGACTTTAGCTCCAACTCCGGCCGCCTACAGTACAAAGCTAAGTCCATTCTTGCCTTCTCATTGTCCTTGGTTTTCCCACCGACATTCATGACAAGTGTTTACTATGTTATCAAAAAAGTTCTTCTCTATGTGCATAACATCGAGATTGTGTCTCAACAAATTATCTTTCCAATACGGGAGGTCCCAAAAAGTAATTCTTTTTGTCCAGTTATGGCCTTCCCCGTATCCTTGTAATTTTGACACACGACCATTGCCGATGACTTTTGGTAGTTCTCTTACTCTACTCCAAATCTCGTCCGGTTTGAACATAGGCGGCGGTGCATCTTTTTCAACTTCCCCCTTTTTGAAGGCATTCTTATTTCGTCTAAATGAATGATCCATTTCCAAGAACATACGATGCGAGCCAAACCAAGAACTTTTCCCCCGTGTTTCAAGGTAAAGGCCTTTGTATACTCCATGCAATGTGGACATGCCAATTTACCATGAGTCCCCCAACCCGGATAACATACCATAAGCGGGGAAGTCATTAATGGTCCACATCAAAGCTGCCTTCATTATAAAATTTTCCTTCCTTGCGATATCGATACGTCAACACGCCGCTCCACAACCTATTCAAATCATCAATCAAACGCTGTAAATAAACATCAATACCAGCCTTCGGATTGGATGGTCCCGTATGAGACACGTCAAAAACATATAAGGTTTCGACATGCACATATCGGAGGAAGATTGTATGGAGTAACAATTACGGGCCAACAAGAATATGGTGAAGCCGACGCTTGGATATACGGGGTAAAACCATCGGAGCTTAAACCAAGTCGTACATTACGTGGATCCGAAGCAAAATCAGTATGTACCCGGTCAAAGTGCTTCCATGCTTCGCCATCGGATGGATGCCGTAAGACGTCTGAAGTTCTTTTGTTCTCAAAGTGCCATGTCATTTTTCCTGCAGTTTGCATTGATGCGAACATTCTTTGTAGCCTTGGAACTATTGACAAATAGAACATCGCCTTTACGGGAATTGGTTTGTTATTACTTGTCCCAGACTTGGGAGGGCAATACCTCGAAGCTTGACAAAATTTGCATTTGACCAAAGCTCCATCATTTATGCCGAATTCATTGTCGTAATACAACATGCATCCATTAATGCAACAATCAATCCTCTTGACTTCCAATCCCAGCTTCGACACTAACCTCTTTGCACCATAATAATTCTTTGGTACAACTCCTTTTATAGGTGTCACGTCCTGAAGCATTTTCATAAAAAAATCCAAAAACTTTTCAGGAATATTCCAATTGGACTTGCAAGCTAAAAGCCTCACACACAGCGATAATTTAGAGTCTGAGGCCCCTTCAAACAATGGCTTTTTTGCTGTCTCAGTTAAAAGATTATAAAATCTTTGTGCTTCCTCATTCGGAAGATCTTCAATGTTATCGTAATCATGCGCCTCGCTTACCCCCAAAAAGCATCAACCACCATCTCCTGCATTGACACAAACTGTTCCCCACATCCCATATCTGCACGAGTGCTTGAGACACCCGTGCAATTCTCGTCAACCCCTAAATCAACATGTGGCACTTCTTCACCATGGAGAGTCCAAATCCAGTAATTTTCCTGGAACCCATTCATATACAAGTCAGTCTTCACAAGGTCTTCACTCTTAATCTTTCGACATCGGCATTTAGCACATGGACATCTAATTCGGTTTCCATCATCGATGAAACACTTTTGTCACTTTGCTTGGGTAACAAACTCTTCAACCCCATCTACGAAAGTTGGTTTCAAACCCCTTCGTTTTCGGATATAGCCTATCATACACCCAACTACGATTCGAAGGATAACAATCCATCTTCTGCATATTAATAAAAAATCCAGATAAATTTTAACAATAAGAGAATAGCAATCACATTTTTTTTGGGTACAATCTCTCAATGAATTTCACACACTAAAAGGAGTCACCTATTCTTAAAGATGACAAAAGGAATCCCCAAAAATGATTGATGATAATTGAAGAATGCAAAATAAATGCAAATTTTTTAGATATCCAAAGCAATCATAGTAAAATAATTTTTAGGCATGTGATAACAGAAAGAGATACCTGAACACTTGCATACTTTACAATCAACTAACTAGACAAGCAACCTTACCTTAATTTTCCTCTCAAGTTTGTTTAGAACAGTATTTCTTTCCGGATACTCAACAAAGATACGGGTTTAAGTCATTAGCAAAAACACGCTAATATTAATGAAAAATGTTTTCTTTTTGCTCCACGGTTATTTTATATTGTGCTTCATGATGTTCCCAAAAGTCAATTTTGTTTATTGATAAAGTTTCCTTGTGGATGAAACATTTGTAACTTCCCCTGTCTCATGTTCACTTTGTGAAACTTTCATACTTACCATCAACTGCATTAAAGAAACAACACATTAAAATTAATTACGAAGCTGGGTTTTTGTTTCAAACATTGGTTGATTACTAACTAAGGATTGTGTTGTTTGAATAGAAACGTGTAGCTCTGGTTGGTTATGCTAGTTGTGCAGGATTCTTGATCTCTCTAGCTCACACAAGTCATTTCAATGTAGAAAAATCTGAACATTTCAAGCTTCCTTGTCATGCTTAATTTTCTATGATTGCTCTCCTTTTGGTTCTGCAACTCCACATTTTTTTTTCCAACTCAAGTTAATGCAAGAGCATACTGCAATTTTGAACTCCTTTTGCAGACTTTGGACAAAAATTGAATTCAAGCAAATCCTAAACCAACATGATATACTGGATGAAATAAAGAAATAAAAAAAGCACTTGCAGATTTAAAAAACAACCTAACCATATGATAGGTATATAGGGCACTTGCAGAACCAGAAGAATGTGAAATAAGTGCCCTGTTCTTTTATTTTGCTTTTATTTGGGTTTCAAAATTGAACAAAAATTGAAGCTTTACCTGGAATGTGATGCACCAAACCCGTGATAACAAACAAAATAAAAAAACTGAAAGTTGAAAGAAGTTACCTCTTCGAAAAGACCCACAAACTCTCCAGCAGAGTTTGCTTCGATTCGAACTTTCTAGTAATCCCAAATGCGCAACTGAATTAGAACTTTCTTCTTTTTTCCCCAAATGTTACCAAAGAACACTGCTAAGACCAGTACAAAGACGGAAACTACAATAATGGCCTTTGATATGTAAGATTCACAACAAACACAACATTTGAAACCGAAAACTAAAAGCTGAAAGCCAACATGACGACAAAGTAGTTACCTATATGGCGATTGCGACGGCCCTTTGCTGTTGCTGTGTTGGTGTCTGCTCCAACCTCTGAGGACGGCGATGGACGGCGTGCGACGGAGCAAGACAATGGCGGCGGTTGAGGGAATGAAGACGGTGAGTGAGATCGTCCCTTTACCACTCTGTCTGCAAGAACGTTTGAGAAGGAGGAAATGAAAAAGAGAAGAGAAAGGAAGGAGGAGGAGGATGAGGAGTTACCTTCGCTGCCAGGGAAGAAAAGAAGGAGAGGAGGAGGCGCTTCAGTCTCACGATGGGTTGGGGAAAGGGTTTCTATGCTATTAGGGGGAAGGTTTCGGTGCTTCAACTAAAATTGCAGTATGAGGACTTGGCTGTTCTGTGTTCTTCTCCAAACACCGTGTGAACAGCTGAGGCGCGAAGGGACCGAGTGAAGAGGAGGAAGATGATTTTCCCAGGGGCTTGGCCGTGGGAAACACCGTCTGTCTTTCCCAGGGGCTTGGCCGTGGGAAAGGCTTGGCCGTGGGAAACACCGCCTGATTTGTGACGGGACGTCCGTGGGAAACTCCGTGTTGACTAGACACGGCTAAGCCCGTGGGAAAACTGAGCCATTTCCCAGGGCTCAATCCGTGGGAAACAGCGCTTTCTGTTACCTACGGCCCAGCCCGTGGGAAATAAAGCGGGAATGTTTGGCGCCTCTTTTTCCTAGGGACAAGCCGTGGGAAATCAAGCGAGACATTTCCGAGGGTCTTGGCCGTGGGAAATGTAAAAATTTCCTAGGGATTTATTTCCCTGGGTAAAAAGCCCTGGGAAATAGCTTAATTTCTTGTAGTGGTCCTTCAACCTCTTTCCAACTTGGTGTCTTGGACTTCCATTATTTTAGAAATCCCTCACACATGTTTCTTTCGTTTATAAGACTCGAACCCGAAACATTATTGCTTAAGGAATCTGAGTTCAGCTCCTCTCGCATAAACATCATTTTGGTAGTCAACATTCTATCTAAGAGTAAGAATGTAAATTAAATTTCATACAAAATAATTTAGTTAGTCCAATATCAAAATCAAATAGTATGAAAAGAGTAAATGTTACTTATTAAAACTACAAATCTAAAAAAAGATACAATTTTTTTTAATTTAGGGGGTGTACTTCACTGAATAAGCAAGGCTTTTTTTTTTATGAGATCGGATTGAATAAGCAAGATTTTCTGGCATATTTGCAAAACTTTTGCCAACCAAAATTTAAAAAATAATAATAAATAAAAGGGTGATTTGGTCATGAGAAATGTAAATCTTGTAAGACAAAAAGTCAACGGCACTGCAATCTGACAATGACAACTTCATCGTCCCCTGTGATCAACTCATGAAACTCAAAGTACACAACCGAACTCCACACCGTTTTCTGTTAATGGTTATACCTCAACTCACTCACACTCAGAATCTTCTTCCATGTTCCATTGATTCTCAACCAACAATGAGACATTCTCATTCTCTTCCACATCCTCTCTGAAAACATACCAAGTTACCAACAAACAAGTAACAACAACATGGAATCACCATCACCACCCAACACTAATTTCTTCAACCTTCTCACCCAAGAGCTCATTGTTATGATCGTTGACCACCTTGAAGACGACCCTTTTGCCAGAAAATCATTCTCTCAACTCAACAAGTCCTTCCACTCCATAGACTCCATCCACCGTACAACACTGAAGCCACGTCGCCTTGACTTCCTTCCAAGAACTCTTCACCGCTACCCTTCCATTTCACACCTTGATTTCTCTATCTGTCCTTGTGTTGATGATGGCACGTTGAGTTCAGTATCACATGCGTGGGGCTCTTCCTTGAAGTCCATTAATCTTTCTGGTTCAAGGTTCTTCACCCACATGGGGTTGTTGAACTTGGCTTTGAACTGCACAAGCTTGGTTGAGATTGATTTGTCTGATAGGACAGACCTTACTGACTCAGCTGCTAAGGCAATAGGTGAGGCCACAAATTTGGAGAGGTTGTGGTTGTCAAGGTGTAAGTCAATAACGGATATGGGGATTGGTTGCATAGCTGTTAAGTGTATTAAGTTAAGGTCTGTTGGGTTAAGATGGTGTATTCGTGTGAGTGATTTTGGGGTTGGTTTGATTGCTATTAAATGCAAGGAGATTCGGAGTTTGGATCTTTCTTACTTACCGGTAAATACTAAATATCTTCTCTCTCTGTACTGTATAGCCCTTTTTAAATCCTTTTTTCTAGTAGCTGAGCAAATTCTGATTTTTAATGTTGTTACTTGTTAGTCACACCTATACTTGTTCTGTTACATACCCCAGATGTGAGATGATGTGTGTAACTAGCATTTTTTGATGTTTAATGATTATCAAGTGTTTATTGATGGTGCAGATTACAGAAAAATGTCTTCCTCATATCCTCCAATTAAAACATCTAGAAGATCTGGTTCTTGAGCACTGCCTTGGCATTGATGATGAGGGCCTTGCAACCCTCAAAGGAAGCTGCAAGTCAATGAAGGTACCCCTTTTGGTTTTCCATTTCTTTGCAGAGTCCAATGGAGGTTCATTGTGCTTAGTACTTCTATTTCATAAACTTTTATTTGATTTATTTTGTAATGCTTGTAATTTTCTTCATTTTTAATAGCAAAGTAACATTGAAGCCAAACAGCGGGGACTGATTGAAATGCCTGTAATTTTTAGTATATACTATATATTGTTTTCCTGTAATATTCATTTAAACATCTAGCATAGTGAGTTATTATCAGGATTCTGTAAATTATTCATGCAGCTAGTTTCAGTATGATCTACTGAAAAGAGAGTTTGAATTTTTAACTTTCCCTGTTTGATATAATTAGCATTAAAACAATCAAGTTTTCTCCCTTCTTGCAGATGCTTAACTTGTCAAAATGTCAGAACATCAGTCATATTGGCTTAACTTCTATAACAAATGGTGCTCAGAACTTAGAAAAGCTTATCCTATCATACAGCCTGCATGTAAGTTTAGAATCTATCTGATCATTTCTGCTATAACCATTTCATGGACTATGCCCTTGTCCTGCAGCTCACTCATTTTATTGTATTCAGGTCACTACAGATCTTGGGAAATGTCTGCAAAGTTTTTCTAGGCTGCAAGTGGTTAAACTAGATGGTTGTGTGGGTACATGTTCAGGGTTAAAAGCCATTGGTAATTCATGTGCCTCACTCAAAGAACTGAATTTAAGTAAATGTGTTGAAGTCACAGATGAGTGTCTCTCCTTCCTTGTGCAAACACACACAACACTAGAGAAGCTAGATATAACATGCTGTCGCAAGATAACAAATGCATCCATACAAAGCATAACAAATTCGTGCTCGAGGCTCACTTCTCTTAGAATGGAGTCTTGTAGCTTGGTTAGCAGAGATGCTTTTTTGTTTATTGGACGGTGTCGATTCTTGGAAGAATTAGATGTCACAGAAACTGAAGTTGATGATGAAGGTTGCAATTCAACATTACATTTACTTTATAAAAAGTGTACCTTCAGTGCATGATTTATGCTTCTTGATTTGTGTAGGGCTTGAGTCAATCTCAAGATGTACCAAACTTTCTAGTCTGAAGTTGGGGATATGTTTGAATATAACTGACAATGGACTTAAGCATATTGGAAGCAGTTGTTCACAGCTCAAACATCTTGATCTCTACAGGTTTCTATATCTCAATTTTGTAACATTTAAGCCCAATTTAAATGTTGATGGGAGATTTTTCCTAGTATTCTTACTTTACCTCATTATTGAAGTGAGATGAGTTCCAGGGGTACATAGACCACAAAGTTCCCCTCCTCTCCCACCCCCAACAAAAATAAATAAACAAATAAACTAGTGAATAGTGATTTCATCCTAACATCAACATTTGGCAAGAACTTCATGAATTTTTTTTTATAAATAAATATAAACTGCAAAACATATAGTGTAGATTGCTCATAGACATTAGACAAGTCTAGATTCAAAAAAAAATGACCATTTCTTGGGCATGTTTAGAATCTTCAATTGGTCATTCTAGATAAGTGGTTATGATTCTTTTGCAATTTCCTTTATTCCAATTATTTAATTTCACAGGAGCTCAGGAATAACTGACATGGGCATTGCTGCAATTGCTCTTGGCTGTCCTTCACTTGAGGTTATTAATATTGCTTATGACAGTAACATAACAGATACTTCATTAGTGTCTCTTTCAAAATGCCTGAAGTTAAGAGCCCTAGAAATTCGAGGTAGTCCACATATTTCGTCAGTAGGTCTCTCAAGTATTGCTGTCAGGTGTAAGCATCTTGAGAAGCTGGACATCAAGAAGTGCCATAAAATTAATGATACTGGAATGTTTCAGTTGGCTCAATATTCTCAAAACCTAAAACAGGCACGTTCCTATACCTTAGTTGTCCAAAACATTCGTACATTGTTTTGTATGCTAGTTTTTTTTTTTTTTTTTTTGATAAGCTGTTTTGTATGCTAGGATTTATTTACATTAGTGCCTAATGCACTTAGGTAACAAATACTGGATTTGAATTCCCAACAGTCATTTGTACTATGATTTAAACAAAAATCGTGCACGGTTTTTAGGAAAATATAGAGTGACTGTGGGATAGAGAATCCTGGTTGGTCTATGTATGAGAACTAACTATAGCTTGGTTTATTTGAAATGCAGATAAAGTTGTCATATTGCTCAGTAACAGATATGGGGCTCCTAGCTCTTGCTAGCATAAGCTGCTTAAGGTACATATCCATCTTTAACTTAGAGGGTTTAACTTCAAATGGCCTTGCAGCTGTCCTTTTGGCCTGTCAAAGTTTGACTAAAGTGAAGCTGAACACACACTTCAAGTCATTACTACCTAAACATATTATTGAATACATGGAAGCTCGTGCTTGTGTTCTTCTTTGGAGGGATAAAGCGTTTGAAACTTTAAGGTATTCCCTCTTTTTCCTTTTGGACATTAACTTAGCTCCTTGGTTGCAGCTATTCATGCGTAGGAATCATCTGTGACAAAACATGAATCCTTTGATTTGGTATTCATTTAAAACCACTAGATCAATAAATTTGCTCTGCTATGACAATTAGTCAATTACAAAGTGTGTCTGGCATGAGGGAGTTTTTTCTTTTCTTGCTTGAGACTTGAGTTTCACACTTATCCTAGTATCTGGTCATTTCTGCTAATAATACTTACCTATATCAATGGCTGAAGTTCAGTAAATAATACAGAAATTCATAGCATTGCATTCCAGTTTCTATCATTATGATAAAGTTACAAGATTAAGGAACATGAAAATGGACATGTTTAATGCAGAAGTTCATTGCTCAGCATTCAAAGATAACCTTGAAAGTTTGAAAATCTTACTCTTTGTATCACAAATATCAGTAGAAGATAATCTTACATTTTTATTTTACTAATAGTCATCTCCTATCTAACTGGGAGCCATGCACATTTGTGACAGGTGGGAATATATTCACAATGATGGAGCTACATAATGGAAGGAGTTTCCAACCTCCATAAGTAGAAGTTAGTCTTGCTAGTAAGCAGAGACTGCAAGGAAAGAATTCGTGTGGATGAATTTTACAAATGCGAAGTTTTAAATGTTGCCTTGTCAATGTTTTAATATTTGCTGGTATTACATTTTAGTCAACAAGTGAAAATGCAAGGATTTTTCGCAAAAAACAATGTTATGTCAAATCTTTGTTTGACCCTTCTGACATTAAAAATCAAGAGGGATTAAGTTTGTGGGTGCTACTTCCAGGCTTGACTTGTCTCAATATAGGAGGAAGGAACGGAAGAAATAATAGGACATAAAGCTCAGTCAAAATTTTCCATTTCTCTCTGTTCTAGAACCATAATGGTCAAAAATCAAAATAGACACATGATAGACCTCACTTATCCGAAATTTTTGTATTTTGACCAGTTCAATATAATTCGCTTTGCCAAAAAGTCAAGATACTTGTCTATTGGCATTAATTAAGAATTAATGGTTAAGAAGTCCCTCTCGTTAAGAAATCAAGAAGAAAAAAAATTATTAAAAAACTAAAAATTAAAGCGTTTAAAACAATAACTTCATAATTTTTTTATAAAAACTTATCATTTTAATTTCTTAACCGATATCTTAAGTATACTGAATAGCATTTCCCTTTCCAGAAACTGTAGAAGGCCCCATAGGAAATGACTTATGGTCCAAAAATATATTTTATGATCACTTTTTCGTTGAAAGCTAAAGCTGTTTGTACATTAAGCAAACGCGTAAACCCAGCTGCTTTTGTGTTCTGTTCTTATTATTGTACTATTGCTTAATGCACGAGCCTTAACTTAATACAAATTAACAGTGCATAACTGCATATATGAAAATTCATGGACCTTTTTCATTAGAATCTGAGTTGCACAGCATGAGATTTGAATCTAGTGAAACTAGTTCTGTGAAGTATATAAACGTGCTCCATACTTCAGAAGTGTGCATCTCAGATAAGTGTCAACATGACCTATTCTTTGCTACAACTTCATGGCGATGAAGAGGACTCAACCTGCATAATAAATAATACAAAATTTATAAACTATACATCGGAAACGCGGTCAAAGAAAATGAACCTCGAAAAGAGCACCGTCAAATATTTATCCTTACATTCTGGGTCGGGCTAAGATACACCATCCATATTTTACATCACCCACTACACCATCCATATGTGGTAAATTTTGGACCAATCAAATTACCACATGGGTTTGGTCAAAATTTTAAACTTTCTAGTTGTATTTTTACTGTAGTCAAATATATAAATACAATATATTGTAGTATAGTATATGTACTCTTTGTATTCGCAAATTTAACCCATATTAAAATAATGTTTTTTGATTAAAAAACTGATTATATTACAAAATAATATTTTAATATGAATTAAAATAATGTTCGTTGTCAATAATATTTTGCAATATAGTCAGTTTTTTTAATCAAAAAATATTATTTTAATATGAGTTAAATTTGCAAATACAAAAAGCACATATATTATACTACGATATACTGTATTCATATAGTTTGACTACAGTATAATACAACTAGAAAGTTTGAAATTTTGATCAACCTATGTGACAATTTGATTAGCCCAAAATTTGCCACATAGGTGATATAATGGATGGTATAAAATATGGGTGGTGCACCATAGCCCAACCCTTATATTCTATAGCCTACTCTGCTGTATATTATCACTTTTATTTAATCAGCATGGATAATTCAATATGACTATGGTTTCTCACCTCAAACTTTTTTGTCAACTATTTTACTTAATTATTGGAACAATGGCACAAGCGATCATAGCTAACTATCCATTCATTTTACTATCACTGTTATAAACTACGTTTCTAATTGAGCTTCAAGCATGAATTTCTGATTGTTACTGATGTTGGCTCTCTGTGCAGTACTGCTGATATAAGTTGAGCTACCATATCGAGATGGCCTTTAACTCGAACTGAATCTGCTACATCCATCTGGATTGATAATGTAATATTAGTGAAATGTTTCTAATTTAATTAGTAAAAGAGACATTGATAATGTCATGTAAATGTTTGAATATAAATTGGTTTTGTAACTTTTGCTAACCATTGAATGCAATAATTAGGAAATAAAAAAGGAAAGTTTTTATTAGTAAATAGTATTGAAGTGATGTACTAGTATTTAGTTTTCAATAAAACTTTCCTTTTATGGTTTAGCCAAACGGTATAAATTCTAAGTAATTTGGCGAGAGTCAATAAAGGGTGGTTTTATTTTTTATAGTATCTAACAACTAACAGTTTTGTGATCTATTATTTAGTTAAAGGTTGCTTTTAATATGTAAATCAAAAAAAAAAAAAAAACTTGCTTTTAATATCTTTGTGATATATATGTAATTAAAGCTTGCTTTTAACATCTTCAACTCCCAACTCGCCCAATATACTTGGTTTGTTATATATGGCTGCAAACTTTCAAAACCAGCTCAATAGTGAGTGGGCCTAAAGTAAATTTTGAGTGATGTATTTTTATTTTAAATGAGAAAGTCTGTTTGGAACATATTATATTTTAGGTTGGATCTTTTTATTAACATGTGTGACCTTTTTGAATCATAAAAATTAAAAATAAATATTTTTTTTCTTTGTAGGTCTAAAACTAGGGTTTTAGTAGCTTCACACTTTACCATGTCAAAACCATGGCTACCAAAACAGGCACCTTTTGACAATTCAGAATCTAGTGAACTGGTATCCGCTGCTTTTTACAAACAACAAACAAATTAATGCCACTGGAAGGGCGTTTACTGGAGTACTAGTAATATAGCTAAATATAGTAAACAAACATCCGTGGTTTGTGTCTTTACATGGGACAAAACAAAACTTATCATTATAATGTGTTTTTTGTTTTTTTATAAATAACCTATTACTATTATAATGTTGTCTTTTTTTTTTTTTGAATCAAATTATAATGTTGTCATTTAACATAGAAGAAATGTATTGAATACCCATATATTGCCATGTATATTATGAGTTAGTTGACTCCATTTTTTTTGGTCATGGTCGGACAATAAATTGTAAAATGGTTCTTAACTCTTTGCATAACCCTTTGCTTAAATTTAGATGCACCTCCTCCGCTAACATTGATTGGTACATTTGGTCAAATCATATTAAGTATATCTCAATGTGGGGGAAATAGTAAAAATAATGCAAAAGTATTTCACAAAAAAAATTGCAAAAGTAGGGAGTTGCATGTATAAGGGTATATATTTGGTTGGTGTTCATCCGATGAAATCGAAAATCAGAATTAAATAAATTAAATTCATTCGGATTTGGTTTTAATGGCTATTAATTAGTTGTTATACACTTATACCGAATTTAGAAGCAGTGCAACTGTAAGCTCCAATAATTGCTGTTTTTGGGCTTAGGAGTTAGGACAACAATCTTCTTCAGTGCCTGTCTCAATGTTCGATAAAACACTGGCTAGGAAATTTGGGGTAAAGAAATTGAACAGTGTCGCAACGTGTTTGAAGTACTATAATGTGGGATCTCCCTCCAACCAGGTAACAACGCAGAACAGAATTGGTCTCTCATACGTATACGTCACATTTCATCTTCTAGATATATATTACGCATATATGGATTGCACACCAATTTGGATTAATATCTAACGCCACAAATCAATTTTGCACCGTTTCCAAATATTCGTTCCTAAGTTCTTCTCCCTTCCCATCTTTCCCACTATTCCCGCGTTGAAAATGCAAACACCGAAAGGGTGCCTAACTTTCTCTTAAATGGCAATGATAATGACCATTTTCTGCAAATCGAATCTTTTATTGTGGTTGAATGGCATCAAGCAATTCACTTCTACTTCGACGATATTTTGCTGTTGGAACCTGTTTGTAGTGAAAACTGAAAAGCATAGGGAAACATTACACTTTAAAATAAGGATTTAATTTTAATTATGTTCGTTTAAATAAATTTTACTCTTACCATATTAATTCAGTTAACATTATTAAACTCATTAAATAAGATATTAATACAAAATTAAATAACAATATAAAATAATACATCAAATTTTTTTTATTGAATAATACATCAAAATTAAAGTATTAGAATTGTACTGGTCGAGGTGTAAAATCCGGCTACCGAGCCAACCGTCCCTCACTTTTAGGGCATGAGCCGCATCGACCTTCATCATCTCCATCTTCTTGACGTTTTCTGAGAATTGGTGACTCCAGAAGCAGGTAATCGAAGCTATCCGAAGAGCATAGGTAGCAACAGCCTCCATGCTTTCACCAGGTCCTTGCTCCAGCAAAAGACGGGCATCAGCATGTTTGAGCACCTGGCCGTCGAAGAGCGAACAGGGGTTAAACTCACTACCCCAAAGTGAGCCGAAGCTCGGGTTGCAACTCCCGTTGTATCATTTGGTTTCCGAAGTAAGATCGGCCACCATAGGAGCCTTGCCCGACTTCCTCTCGGCGGCAGGAGTTTCTTCAACAACCGGTAGGGGAGAAGGACTTCTCCCTGGAACCTCGGACTGCAAATCTTCCCGAGTCCTTTTAGGGAGGCGTGTGTTTGGGTCAGCAGCATCAGTAACCTTCTTCCTTTTCCCCTTAGCTTCGGCAACCGGAAATGACCCACCAATAGCTTGGTTAGCCGACTTCTTCATCAAAGCTTTATAATTGAATTTCCCCATTATCACTGAAAAAGAGAAATACGTCAGATACAAGTATGTTGCAAGGTAAGTAAAATACCCACTAAAAAGCTACTTACAATCAAAATCGGCTTGCCGAGTTGATGATTTGGGAAGCAATACAAGTTTCCAACAAGGCAATCGCCGAGGATAGAGCTTGAGGAGCTCAACGTCGGTTCTTTCTTGAGTTGTCATGCAGCCGACATCATAGCTAGAAAACTTAGTAGGGTGGGGTTGCCAGTAAAGAGGTAATTTGGAGATTCCATCCTAGTCACAAAATAGGGACTCATTTCCTACAGTAGGTCGGACTTTGAAAAAGTCCGACTTGAAAAATTTGTATGAACTCTTGTAGAGCCCGATGATTCCCCTCCGCTCAACCCCACTCAGGGAGATCCAACAGACCCGATCTCCAAACCTGACTTTATAAAAGTAGAGGAATTAAGGAGCAGTAGCCACCATTCCTATCTGCCCGCAAAGAATTTGTAAAGCCTTTAAAAAGACCCAGTTGTTTGGGTGGAGTTGAGTAGGGGCAACATTCATAATTTTCAAAACATCACACTCAAATTGGGTAAATGGCAAGGTAAGTCCAATTTGCTCAAACATGGTTTTATATGCGTATGTGAAAGAAGGTTGATCTGGAGCGGCATGAAGGAAGACGTGTTCATTCTCAGAACATGGCAAACACTCTACAGTGCCACTAGAAGAAGGAACTTTGTTTTTAATGGACGAAAGGGATTGACGCGCTGTCGCGCACGCGTCAAAAAGAAGAGCGGTTTGTAAAAAGTGTAGTCAGGATGCGACAACTCGGGTATCGTATCACAAGGACTCTCGTAATGTTATTATCACAGAAAATCGGTTTGGGGGAGGGGGGTGTTTGAAAATCAATTGAGAAACAGAACAAAAACAGAGCAGAAAAATAGAGCAATTTAAGTGGTTATCAAATAAGACAAAGACGATCAATCTGCTGTTCGGTTTCCCACTATCATCGGTTCATGTAATTCCATGCCCTAAGCGGATTCTAATCCCTTTTCGATTGTAGCATCAATTAACAAGCGAAATCGACGCTACGGGACATATGTTCCTAATTCTCGAATTAAGCAAACGAGGTGAAGCACTCGTGAATTAAGCAAACACGATTGAACGCACGCGAATTAAGCAAACGCGATTGAGTTTAGGAACATAAAATCATCGAAAATAAATCAACACTAATTCGATACAAACTGAATTAAGCAAACAGAGAATAAAGAATAGTATTGAAGGAGAGAAGGAAATTCAATCGGGAATTACAAGACCTCAAGTGTCGGCGGAAGCCGATTACAGCAGATTAATCTAGGGAGATTAGTTCTCCATCAAAGACGCAATACAATCAGAGAAATTCGTAAACAAGGATTAGCAAAAGATCCTCCACTAATCTGCCCTAAACAGCAATTATAGCTTCAGAATCTGCGCACGATCGCGAGACCAGTAGTACCTCGCGACGCGAATATTAAAATGGCACCAGTTCAAATTTGGGCTCTCGCGAGGCGAGACTTCAAAATCTAGTTTGTCACAGCCGTGATGCCAATCACGGCCAGGCCGTGATCACTTCTGACTTTGGGTGCTTATTTGTCATGGCGCAACCTTCATCACGGCTAGGTCGTGATGGTCTCTGTCCTCCAGGGTCTTCTCTTCACGCCCGTGATGGGGGTCACGGGCTGACCGTGATGCTTTCTGACTTCCAGGCTCGCGAGGCGAGACATGGTTCGCGAGGCGAGGCAGAGAAGATGACATTTCTGGCACAGGCTGGTCTTCAGTCTCGCGGGGCGAGTACTTCCAGGATTGCAATTTCCACTGTTTCCTTCATTCCCTGGACTCTAAGTTAACATGAAAACATGAAATAGCCATAAGTGCTTTATTTGACTCAAAACTGGCTAAATTACCCTAAAACTACTTAAGAGACTCAAAACCTTGCTTGAGGGCGATCAAGTCTAATTTGGGCGAAAACGAGATATAATTGGCACAAAACCACGATCATACTAGTCATAAAACTAGATGATCCAGAGGCTGATCAAAATACCCCAAACTTGAACTTTGCTTGTCCCCAAGTAAACTAAAACTCAAAACGACTCAAGACTTGGCAAGCTCAAAGGATTCAGTCAATTTCGCACACATTTCAAGCAATTCATCAAAACAATTTTCCTTCAATGTTCCCCCCTTTTCAACAATGTAATCCGCACAATCATTTATTCTGAATATTTGAGAATTTCATCATTCAAACAATCATTAATCTAAGCAGGGGATCCAAGTTACACACAAAAGGGAGATCACCAAATTCAAACAATCGCCTTCCTCACAAGGGCATGTAATATTTCACTCATTCTCTCAATTTGTCTAGGCTATCAACATTTCACTCAATTTCACTTTTAAGAGCACTTCCCATGAATTTAATTTTCATCTCAATCAAGGTTCCCACGAAAACATGCATGCAACATCAAAAGGTCTTTTAAAGGTTGAAATGGGGCCTGGCTAAGGGTAGGATATACAAAGGAACTAGGCTTAAGTCCCTAGGAACTAAGAGAGCATGAAGCTTGTACACTATTATTTTTTTTTCACTCTAATTCCTTTTTCCAATTTTTTCTTTTTGGTGCTTTGGATGGCTACACCTTTTTCCTTTGACACCATTTTTGTTTTGCTCCTTTTCTTTTTGGCAAAATTTTTTTCTTTTCTCTTTTTTTTTCTTTACCCTTGGCTTCAACCTTTATATATTTTTTTCTTTTTCTCACCCCAGAATGACATATCATTGTAGCCACCCCAAACTTACTTTCTTGCAACCCTTCTCTTGCTGGGCTTCCATGCTCTCCTAATCCTAAGATCGGTTTAACATGGTTTTCCCAGATTTTGGCTTATAACATGAGATTATCAAGAACAACAGGCTAATCAGGCTCAATGGGGCTAACTAGGGAACATGCATTAGGGATGGTTCAATTTAGGCCAAGTAGCTAATTCAAAGAAAATCTTCCTAAATCATCTGATGCAATCACATAAACATGCAAACCAAGAAGAGACTCAAGCAAATTCGGGAAAGTGCAACTTGAAAGTGATTCACACAGTTAAAAACATGTTGGAGGCTCAAATACTCACCTGGACATTTTTCGCAAATTGTTTGACCGAGATTCAATCCCTAGTGTGTGCACCCCTTCACCCCAAACTTATCATAAATCATGCAATCATAACTAAATATCTCAAAGTTCAATTTTCAATTTTTTTTCACATAGGGATCAGTTTTCAAATTTTACAACCTAGGGGGAATCATCAACATAAATCATGCAATCAATCTGTGCTAAATCAACAAAACCCACCAAGCTTGCCGACACAAGACTTACACACATGCTCTTGATCTTCTCAAATTATTCAAGAGATAAAAGAAAACAAAACAAAAAACACAAAACAAAACACAACAAACGGTTCCCTCCCCCACACTTAAAACATACATTGTCCTCAATGAAACAACATAAATATCAAATCAGAGTGAGGGAAAGGAAAGGGTGCTCCCTGATCAAGTTGCAGTATAGGTGGGCTCTCCCAAGGAGAGCTCCTCAACAGTAGCATCCTCAGGCACCGAGCTCTCATGGAATAGCTTCAGTCACTGCCCATTAACCTTGAAGGCTTTGTTGCTACCTGCACTTTTAATCTCTACTGCACCATGAGGAAAAACATTAGTAACAACAAATGGGCCAATCCACTTGGATCGAAGTTTCCCAGCCATCTCTTTCAGGCGGGAGTTAAACAGTAAGACCTGTTGGCCTACGGAGAATTCCTTCCTAGCAATCATCCTATCATGGAAATGCTTGGTTTTCTCCTTATAAATCCGAGAGCTTTCATAGGCTTCTAGCCTAAGCTCTTCAAGCTGCTGTAATTGGAGTTTCCTTTCAATACCATCTTTTTGCATTTCCAAATTACAGCACTTGACCGCCCAATAAGCACGGTGATCAACTTCCACAGGGAGATGACATGCCTTACCAAACACAAGCCTATAGGGGGACATCCCTATTGGTGTCTTGAAAGCGGTCCTCTGAGCCCAAAGTGCATCTTCTAGATGGCGGCTCCAGTCTTTCCTATTCGGCTGCACCACTTTCTCTAAGATCTGTTTGATCTCTCTGTTGGAGATCTCAGCCTGGCCATTGGTCTGGGGATGATAAGCAGTGGAGACCCTGTGCACAACTCCATACTTCCGGAGTATAGCTTCCATGGTGCGGTTGCAGAAGTGAGTGCCCTGGTCACTTATGATGGCACGAGGTATGCCGAACCTACAAAAAATATTGGACCTAACAAAATTTGCAACAACTTTAGAATCGTTAGTCCTAGTGGGGATAGCTTCCACCCACTTTGAAACATAGTCAACAGCCAAAAGAATGTAGAGAAAGCCAAAAGATGCAGGGAAAGGACCCATAAAGTCGATTCCCCACACATCAAACACCTCACAGAAGAGCATAGGTTGCTGAGGCATTTCACTCTTGCGAGTGATGGCTGTACTTGCTGTCTGACACTCCTTACAATTCCGGTAAACCTCATAAGCATCTCTAAAAATGGAGGGCTAGTAAAAACCAGAATCTAGGACTTTTCTTGCAGTCCTCTGTGGCCCAAAGTGTCCCCCTACTTGAGAGGCATGAGAAAAGTGTAAAATAGACTCAATCTCAAAGTCGGGGACACATCTCCTAATCACCTGATCACTGCAAAATTTCCAAAGAAATGGATCATCCCAAACATAGTACTTGGCATCGCTCTTTAGTTTGTGGATTTGACACCTAGTTGCTCCTGTCGGAAAGACACCAGCAACTAGGTAATTCACAATGTCGGCAAACCAAGGAGTTAAGCCATGTAGCTGTAAAAGCTGCTCATCAGGAAAGTCATCCTGAATGGGGGAAGGATCATCATCCCTCTCTATCCTACTCAAGTGATTAGCCACTAAATTTTCCGCTCCACTCTTGTCCTTTATCTCTACATTAAACTCTTGGAGCAACAACATCCACCGAATCAACCTCAGCTTTGCTTCTGGCTTCTTCAACAAGTACTTCAGAGCTGCATGGTCAGTGAAAACAATAACCTTGGAACCTAGCAAATATGATCTAAATTTATCGAGAGCAAAAACAACAGCTATGAGTTCCTTTTCAGTGGTGGTGTAATTAGACTGTGCAGCATCAAAGTCCTAGAAGCATAATAAATGACATGTGCAGCCTTGCCCACTCTTTGTGCCAGGACCGCCCCCACAGCATAGTTAGAAGCATCACACATGAGCTCAAAAGGGAGGGTCCAGTCAGGGGGCTGGATGATAGGGGTAGAGGTCAATGCCTTTTTCAAGAAGTTGAACGCCTTATTGCAGTTATCATCAAAACTGAATATGGCATCATTCTTCAGCAAGTTTGACAGAGGAAGAGCTATCTTGCTGAAGTCTTTAATGAAGCGCCTGTAGAAACCTGCATAACCAAGAAAAGAACGATTCTCGCAAACGCAAGATGGGTAAGGCAATGTAGAAATCACATCAATTTTAGCAGGATCTACTGAAATACCCTCTTTGGAAATAATATGCCCTAAAACAATCCCTTGTTCAACCATAAAATGGAATTTTTCATAGTTCAAAACAAGGTCAGTTTCAATGCATCTCTCTAAAACCAAATTCAGACTATGCAAGCATGCATCAAATGAGGAACCATATACAGTGAAATCATCCAGGAACACTTCCATGCAATTTTCAATAAATTCAGTAAAAATGCTAATCATGCATCTCTGGAAAGTGCCAGGAGCATTGCAAAGGTCAAATGGCATCCTCCTATAGGCAAACGTGCCGAAGGGGCACGTGAAAGTGGTCTTTTCCTGATCATCTGGTGCAATGTGGATCTGGAAGTATCCGAAAAAACCATCAAGGAAACAGTAATGTGATTTACCAGCCAGCCGTTCAAGCATCTGATCGATGAACGACAAAGGAAAGTGATCCTTTCGAGTGGCCTCGTTCAACCTCCTATAATCAATACAGACTCTCCAGCTATTCTGGACTCTAGTGGGGACAAGCTCATTGTTTTCATTTCTTACCATTGTGAGGCCAGATTTCTTGGGTACAACTTGCACTGGACTCACCCAACTACTATCAGAGATGGGGTATATGATACCCGCATGCAGGAGTTTTGTCACCTCCTTCTTCACAACATCCAGAATCAAGGGATTGAGCCGCCTTTGGGGCTGCCTAACTGGTTTAGCCCCATCCTCCAATAGAATCCTATGCATACATCTAGAGGGGCTAATTCCTGGGATGTCAGCCAAGGTCCAACCAATCGCCTTCTTGTGCCTCTTCAAAACCTCCAAGAGTTTAGCTTCCTGGTCAGAGTCAAGGTTGGAGGAAATAATAACTGGAAGTTTTTCATTCCTCTCCAAATAAGCATACTTCAGATTCCCAGGAAGTGGCTTAACCTTTAGGGAGGGTGGCTGCTCAACAGATGGTATGTTTGGGGCAGCCGGACTGTCAAGAACTTCAACTGAACGGACAACTTCATTTACACTATCACCCTGCAAAGTAGAATCAATCTCAGCACAAACAGCACAAGGGTTAGTGTTAGTACACCCAGTACATGAATAAACATCATTAAAACCTGAAATAGATGGAAAATCAGCAACCAAGTCATCATAGGTGTCATCAACAATTTCAGAGAGCAACTCTATTTGGAAATCAGAGTGCTCTTCCAATGGATGCTTCATAGCATCTAAAATGTTGAACCTTGCAATAATGGCACCGAACTCCATGGACATGGTTCCATCATCAACATCAATCTTTGTCTTTGCCGTCTTCATGAACGGTCTGCCCAGGATGATTGGTGATCTGCTTGAATTTGTTTCCCCTGCCATGTCCAGGATATAAAAGTCAGCAGGGAAAATCAAATCATCAACTTGTACCAGCACATCTTCTACCACTCCCATGGGGCGAGCATTGGTCCTGTTGGCCAACTGGATAGTGAGACCCGTATGTTGCAAGGGACCCAGATCAAGATTGTTGAAGACAGAGGTGGGCATGACATTGATGGAGGCTCCCAAATCCAACATGCAATTGTCGAATTTGCTGTCCCCAATGGTGCATGGAATAGCAAAAGTTCCTGGATCCTTGCACTTCTGTGGCAGTGCCTGAGTGAGGGCTGAAACTGTAACCTTCTCAGGAGCAAGTTTAGGTTGAATGAGGGCTGAAACATTTCGCCCCAAATTGACTCTCTCATTACCCTTCAACCTCCTCTTGTGTGTGCACAAATCCTTCAGAAATTTTGCATATTTGGGAACCTGCTTAATCACATCCAGAAGCGGAATGTTTACCGCCAGCTTCTTGAAAACATCTAGAATCTCCCTCTCCTTGTCTTCCCCATCAATCTTCCTATTTTTCTGCACTCTTTGTGGGAAGGGGATTGGTGGCACATACACTTTCTCAGCTTCAACAACAACAGAAGGCTCAGGAGTTACCTCAACAATTTCTTCATCTTTTTCGGGGGCTGCCTCTACAACTTTCCCGGATCTCAAAGAAATGGCACTCACATTAGGATTGGGGGCATTGGGATTCACCACTGTCTGTGCAGGTAGTTGGTTTGCTCCTTGAGCTTGCTGCATGGTATTCATGGAAGTGTCAAGATGTCCAATCTGTGTCTGCAAGGCGTGAATGCTAGCATCCGTTCGCTGCTGAAACTCTCCAATCTGTCCAATCTGTGTGTGCAAAGTCTGAATACTAGCATTTGCTTGCTGCTGAAACTGGAGGTTGTTTGCAGCCATTTGCTTGATCATGTCTTCTAGGGAAGGTCCGGAAGGTGCAGAGGTGGTCACTTGGGGAGAATTCTGTGGTGGTGCCAGCGGTAACATTGGTTGTTGCTGTTGTGCAGATGAGTTCCCATACCGAAGGTTTGGATGATTCCTCCAGTTGGGGTGGTACTTATTTGTGGAGAGGTCAGGAATGTTGTATCGGTTCTGATTGTTGCCTTGATTGTAGAGATTAGCTGCATAAGCTTGAGGCAAATCAGTGACTGACTCATCCTTCAGAATAGGGCATGCATCGGACAGGTGCTCAGGGGAGGTACAAATGCCACACAACCTTGTCGGCTGAACCTTATCCATTGCCAATTGCTTCACCAAAGAAGTGAGTTCATCAATTCTAGTTTCAAGGGCCTTGTTGGAAGAAGAACCTTGGATCTCATTCACACCCCTTGTCTCGACAGAGTTACTTCTGGTTGTGAACTGCTGGGAGTTTAATGACATATTTTCAATCAATTACTTGGCAGCAGCTGGAGTTTATCAACGAGTGCTCCCCCACTAGCAGCATCCAAAATATTTCTGTCCATTGGGAGCAATCCCTCATAAAAATACTGAATAAGGAGCTGCTCAGAAATCTGGTGTTGAGGGCAGCTAGATACCAACTTCTTGAATCTCTCCCAGTACTCAGCCAATGACTCGTTCCTTTGTCTGATGCCACATATCTCCTTTCTGATGGATGCAGCTCTGGAGGCAGGAAAGTATCTTTCTAGGAAAACCTTCTTCAGATCATTCCAAGTTGTAATAGAATTTGGCTCCAAATAGTACAGTCAATCCTTTGCAGTGCCTTCAAGTGAGAATGGGAAGGCTCGTAATTTGATATGGTCTTCAGTTATGCCTTCCGGTCTCAAGGGTGTAGAGCAGACAACCTGGAAATCCTTCGAATGCTTATGTGGATCCTCACCTGCAAGACCACTAAATCTTGGCAACAAGTGTATTAAACCAGATTTAAGTTCAAAAGGAGCAACCAGACCAGCATACTCAATACACAACCCATTATAATTAACATCAGGGGGAGCAAGCTGTCTTAATGTTCTTTGATCAGCCATGTTATTAGAAATAGGTGAAGAATTAGAATTACTACTAGTGCTAGCCCGAATTGCTCTACGGCGTGTGTGCAGTGTTCTTTCAATTTGAGGATCAAAATCACACAAGTCAGAACAAGTAGACCTAGTAGCCAGACTAATTCAGCAGAAAAACAGAAAAACGAAAAATGCGAGAACAACAAACAAGAGTCCCCGGCAACGGCGCCAATTTTGACGCGCTGTCGCGCACGCGTCAAAAAGAAGAGCGGTTTGTAAAAAGTGTAGTCAGGATGCGACAACTCGGGTATCGTATCACAAAGACTCTCGTAATGTTATTATCACAGAAAATTGGTTTTGGGGGAGGGGGGGTTGGTTTGAAAATCAATTGAGAAACAGAACAAAAAGAGCAGAAAAACAGAACAATTTAAGTGGTTATCAAATAAGACAAAGACGATCAATCTGCTGTTCGGTTTCCCACTATCATCGGTTCATGTAATTCAATGCCCTAAGCGGATTCTAATCCCTTTTCGATTGTAGCATCAATTAACAAGCGAAATTGATGCTACGGGACATATGTTCCTAATTCCCGAATTAAGCAAAAGGGGTGAAGCACTAGTGAATTAAGCAAACACGATTGAACGCACGCGAATTAAGCAAATGCGATTGAGTTTAGGAACATAAAATCATCGAAAATAAATCAACACTAATTCGATACAAACTGAATTAAGTAAACAGAGAATAAAGAATAGTATTGAAGGAGAGAAGGAAATTCAATCGGGAATTACAAGACCTCAAGTGTCGGCGGAAGCCGATTACAGTAGATTAATCTAGGGAGATTAGTTCTCCATCAAAGACGCAATACAATCAGAGAAATTCGTAAACAAGGATTAGCAAAAGATCCTCCACTAATCTGCCCTAAACAGCAATTATAGCTTCATAATCTGAGCACGATCGCGAGGCCAGTAGTGCCTCGCGACGCGGATATTAAAATGGCGCCAGTTCAAATTTGGGCTCTCGCGAGGAGAGATGATGCCTCGCGAGGCGAGACTTCAAAATCTAGTTTGTCACAGCCGTGATGCCAATCACGGCCAGGCCGTGATCACTTCTGACTTTGGGTGCTTATCTGTCATGGTCGTGACCTTCATCACGGCTAGGCTGTGATGGTCTCTGTCCTCCAGGGTCTTCTCTTCACGCCCGTGATGGGGGTCACGGGCTGACCGTGATGCTTTCTGACTTCCAGGCTCGCGAGGCGAGGCAGAGAAGATGACATTTCTGGCACAGGCTGGTTTTCAGTCTTGCGGGACGAGTAACCTCTCGCGGGGCGAGTACTTCCAGGATTGCAATTTCCACTGTTTCCTTCATTCCCTGGACTCTAAATTAACCTGAAAACATGAAATAGCCATAAGTGCTTTATTTGACTCAAAACTGGCTAAATTACCCTAAAACTACTTAAGGGACTCAAAACCTTGCTTGAGGGCAATCAAGTCTAATTTGGGCGAAAACGAGATATAATTGGCACAAAACCACGGTCATACTAGTTATAAAACTAGATGAGCCAGAGGCTGATCAGGGATTCAGAATCCCTAAAGTTTGAATGAAAGGTTCCCGCATCCGACCTTACCAAGAAATACCCAGGTATAGTAATATCTGGGTATGGGACTCTAGGCGTCCTATTGGTGCGCTTACGGCGCTTAGAGACAGGTGTGGCATTAGGAGTAGCGGAGCTACTCTCATCAGAAGAGGAGGAGGAACCATTAGCACCGCCACCACCATGAGAGGAAGACGGAGAAGGACGAGGAGAGCCCTCAATCGGGTTGATTTCGGGCTCTATGATCTGAACCCCAGAAGAGGCATTCTGGGATACCTCGAATGAAGTCTCCATGGCTAAAAAAGCATAAATGAAACTGGAAGAAAGAGATGAGAAGGACATACCTCGAATAGGAAAGGGAGTGTAAAAGCTTGGACAAGAAGAGGCTCGAGAGAGAAGAAAATCGAAGGTTGAGGGAAAGTAAAGCCCTGTATCCGGAGCTCGCTCGATTTATAGAAAAAGAGTAACGTCTCAAAAAGAAATGAAATGTTACTTTTCGACATAATGATGGTGGTTGTTGACGTGCGAAAGAAGAGAAACGTCCCTTTAAGTCTGCGCAAATTCGGCGCACTAATGGAAAAGAAACACGTGGCAAAGACATCGAAATATACGCTGTCATCAAGTAAAAATATGAGCACCCAGCTACAGCACAGGCCTCTGAAATAATGCCATAAAAGCCACGCGTCACAAGTTAGCTTTGCCTTAATGACAAAAGGCAACGTCTCTTTTCATCTCGGGAATCGAGAAACTTTGGTCACAGTGCAAAACTAAGATGACTACCTCTATCTCAACTAGGCTCGGCTCTTTCAAAGAAGCTTCCACGCATTCACCGAACTAATATATATATATATACCGAAGTGTGAAGCTCGGTCACTTACCTCGCCAACTTGAAAGGGTAAAGAAGAGACCAAGTTTCTAAGCTCGATCACTAAGGTTGAACGATTGGCCGAGGTACAAGATTGGTCATTAAGACTACGGTAAAAAGGGGAAGAGAACCTACACCATAAACCTTAGATTCTCCAAATAAGGTTTTTAAAGGCCAAGCCCAGCTACTGTCATGAAAACTTTTACGCTTCTACTAGCTCAAAGCTTAGGGGCTTGTGCATTGGCCGAGGTGTAAAACCCTGTCACCAAGCTTGGATACCCGATCCAATAAAGGTAGGATAAGATATTGATATTATCTTTAATAATCATGATATTATCTCAAATAACCTTATCCGGTTAGAAGAGATAAGATCCCTCAAATTAAGGAAATCATATCTTAAAGAAGATTTAAGAGATAAAAAGAGATAAATCCAGATCAATTAAAGATATGGGGATCCTATTATAAAAGGAGGAGAACCCAAAAGAGAGACTTACTTTTAACTTAGCTAGGTGAATCTCCCTTAAGCGTATTAGAGAAACTAGCTCGACCAAGAGACTATTGAAGAGTCATTGCTCGCTGGTATTCATCAGATACAAGATTAGGGGATTGAGATCACTGTATGGCCAAGGGTTGAACCTAGAACTACGTCTGGCTTTGATTCCCATTGGGATACGTAGGACCAGAATATAATATTCTGTCAAGCCATAATCTAAAACAACCCCGGTGTTCACTCTTGGTCAGACGTTCTACGGCGAGATTCCGGTAAGTCGGATCTCGGCAAGAACAAGAATAAAGTAAGTTATGCATGTTTCTTATATCTTTGTTTTATTTTATTTGTTGTCCTTGACCAGGAGTATTTCCTGCCGGAAGCGGGAACTAATCTCCTGCGGGGAATGAATGACACCTAAAGACGGAAAACCCCCTCCCGACAAAAATTCGCTCCATACGCAAGAGTTGGGATTCGAACCCCAAACCACTTGATTAAGAGGTACAAATCCACCACCATAATTTGGTGACAATCATAAATCATTATCTATTAATTTAGTGCCTTATATTTTCAAATGATCAACCAATGTGTGGCTCTCGATCACACATCCCTCCTTCTCACAAAAGAAGCGCGGTTGATGATGCCATATCATAACGACATTGGCTGTTTTTGGCTTTATGTTGAAGTTGATGCCAACGAAAAACGCATACAGTGTGTTTGGTTCCATTTCTGGAGACACCAGAAGTGTTTTTGTACTTGTCAAATGTGATTCTGTTTTAAAAAAGAGGTGTTTGGTTATACGTTTGATGAAGCAATTTTGCATCCAAAATTGATTATACCAGAAGCAGCTTGGAGTTGTTTCTGCTTTTAGATTGAAAAATTATACTAAGTTTTATATCAAACTTGCTTTCAAAGTAAAAGCATCCAAACATAAATCACTTTACTTCAAACTCAATTATATTGAAATCAATTCTACAAAATCAATTACAATCAAAATCACGTTTGTCAAACACTTATCCAAACACACACTCAAGCCTCTAAGAAAATCTTTTGCATTTGCAAGAAAAAGATTATGCGCTTATCACTGCAAACGTGCGTTGCACCATGTGCAAATCCAAACATACTAATTATTGTGTGTCGTACTTATTGTTATTTTTACTAATAGTAAATTTTCCCCTTTTATGTTAATCGTTTTTCATATTCTTAAGGATAATTTTGTGAAATGTTATTTATTAATATTCTTCCTAAAAACTACAGCAAGACTAAACAGAGGGTAGCAAAGCATACACTAGTGCAGAAAATGGATTCTACATCGGAGTTTACACATCGGTTTATTAGAAACCGATGTGTAAAACTAGGCGGTGGCATTTTTGAAATTAAAACCAAAGTATTACACATCGGTTTAGAGAATAACCGATGTGTAAAACGTTTCCACATCGGTTATTTCTAACCGATGTTTAAAATTAAAATAAAAAAAATTTAAAGTCAGAATTTTTAACATTCAACATCGGTTCTCAATGAACCGATGTGTAAAATTGTGATTAACAACATCAGTTTCTTGATAACCGATGTATAAAATTATAAATAAAAAAAATAGAAATTAAAATTTTACTTTTACACATCGGTTTTAAATAACCGATGTATAAAATTTTAAAAAAAAATGGGAATTAAAAGTTTAAGGTTTACACATCGGTTTCAGGATAACCGATGTGTATAATATGGTTAACCACATCGGTTTATGGCATAACCGATGTGTAATATTGCCAATTTTTATTCTGTTCCGCGCGCTATCCCTCCATTCTTCAGTTTCGAGTTTTGCTGAACCCTAAAACAGAAAACACCCTTTGCTCAGTTCATTCCTCACCCTGTGCTTTACCTTTGCGTTTGGATGCTCGCCCTCACCTCGCTCTGTCCGCTTGCCGCCATTGCTTCATTCTCTGGTGAGTGCTTCCTCCATTTTACTTTGCTTCACTTTCCCTTCACCTTGCTTCATTCTCCAGTATTCACTTTGTTCAGTTTGTTGTTGTGGTTCATTCACTGATGTGTATGGGTAATGGATTTTGCTGTTGTTGGAGCTGGATGGTTATGTTTTGTTCTTTTATGAGCATCCCTGTTATGTTGTTTCGTTTTTTTTTCTACCAGCATTGCACGGTACTCATCTCCTCTGCTAACGCGCGGCCTCCGCTTCTGCTTCTGCTTCTCCCTCCCATCTCTGTCTCTCAAGGCGTGAAAGGTATTTTTCTTTTACTTTTTTGTTTATAGTTCTATCTCTGTCTCCTAATGTATGATATGGTTGTGGTGATGTGGGGTTTCTGGAAGAAAGGGATAGAGCTTCTTTTGAAGATGCTGTGAAGGTTTTGCTGCTGGGTCTTGGGGAAGATATAGATAGGGAAGGTCTTAGAAAGACACCATTTGGAGTTCCCAGGTCCTTTTTCCCTTTTTCCCTTTACTGGTTGTTCTGTCATGGCCGTGACCACCATCACGGCTAGGCCGTGATCAGTTCTGCCTGTGAGGGTCTAGTTCAGTTGGCATGTCACGGCCGTGATGGCCATCACGGCCAGGCCGTGACAGGTTCTGCCTTGGAGGTTACATTACTGGTTGTCTGTCACGGCCGTGACCACCATCACGGCTAGGCCGTGATCAGTTCTGCCTGTGAGGGTCTGGTTCAGTTGGCATGTCACGGCCGTGATGGCCATCACGGTCAGGCCGGACATGTTACTGCCTTGGTGGTTGCTTTCACGGGTTGGTCTGTCACGGCCGTGACCACCATCACGGCTAGGCCGTGATCAGTTCTGCCTGTGAGGGTCTGGTTCAGTTGGCATGTCACGGCCGTGATGGCCATCACGGCCAGGCCGTGACAGGTTCTGCCTTGGAGGTTGCTTTACTGGTTGGTCTGTCACGGTCGTGACCACCATCACGGCTAGGCCGTGATCAGTTCTGCCTGTGAGGGTCCGGAATACCGTGACATGTCACGGTCGTGATGGGCATCACGGGATGGCCGTGACCAGTTCTGACTTTTCCATTCTTTCTTTTAAGCTATACTCGATCACGGCCGTGATGGCTTTCAAGGCTAGGCCGTGATAGGCTCTGTTTGGCTAATTTTCTTCACTTTTCAAGCCCCATCTTCATGCAAGCTACATAAATAGTAAAGCCTTAGTTTCCCGTTTGAGATACAATACTAATGAGCGTACGTGTACGTGCTTAATGTACCGCTCATTGTGTTGGATCTTGAATTGTCCAAAGTTGGACAGTTTGGGAAAAAACTTTTTCTTAATTCAGTTAAAATAATTATTCATTGGTTCTAATGTTATATACTTGATGAAAGTTCGGATTGATACATTTCCTTTCGTTCTCCGGGTGCATACTTTATCGTGGTGGATGTCATCGCGTTCAAGTAGTGTACGTCGGAGACCGCGGGAAATGTTGCCGAAATTTTGTCGAGTATGAGCATGAGAGTTAAGGACTAACTCGTTAACCGAATGTTGAAAAAGTTTCTTCTCGAATGGGATAGGGCCATACCCTGTCATAAGAAGTGGTTGATGAATATGTTGGACTAAGTACGAAGGTATTGGTTTAGTCATGGATCGCGGTTGGATGAATGCTAGACGGACAAGTGATGAGTATGAGAATGGAGTGGAAGATTTTCTACAGTTTGCAAAAACAAATGCTCCTGATAGTGGTAACGGAAGGTTTTATTGTCCTTGTGTTAACTGTTTGAATGAGAGACGACTAGAAGCTGAGGAGATACGTGATCATCTTATTTGTGAGGGGATTTGCAAGAGTTATACAACATGGATATGCCATGGTGAATCGTTAGACAGGCCGAGGGTGTCGGATAGAGAGGAAGTTGATGACGTGGAAATGGACGATGGACTAGAGGACATGATCCGTGATGTTGGGCAAGAGTCTTTTCGGCGCGCACATGTGCATGATACTTTGTGCAGTGATGCGCAAGTGACTTTGTATCCGGGGTGCACTAATTTCACACGGTTGTCAGTGGTGTTAAGATTGTTCAATGTGAAGGCGAGAAATGGGTTGAGCGATAAAAACTTTACCGAATTGCTTGAGTTGTTGAAAGAAATGCTTCCAGAATGCAACACATTTAGTTAATAACGAATTAAATAACTTAATTATCCGTGATTACTAATATATATCTATGTTGTTTAGGGGATCGACAAAGGGGCACCTGGCCATGGTGATGTTTTTAAAGTTCTGGCTATACAGGTTGTCACCATGGAGGATGATGCAGCCTTGGTAATGTTGGAACATGATGCCAGCCCTGGTGAACTGTATATACCAAATAAGGAACTTATGGAGATGGCACTCAATAAAGAAATGGTCAGTTCTGCACACATATCGTTTTGGTGCACGTAAGTACATTTTATTTATAAGTTAAGTACGTAATTAATTTTTAAATACAATGATAATTAACATGTTTTTCCAATATATTAGGTATCTGCATCGTATGTTAGTCGATCAGGGTAACCTCGCCCTTTATGGGTTCATTGACCCCATGTTCATTCAGGGTGATGTTCTCGTAGCATCGAAAGACCCGGTCACTACCATACGTGATATACTTGCCCGAGACGATCATCAATTCTATCTTGCGCCTTATCTCAATAAGTAAGTACCGGTTATTTAAGTATAACTATATATGACTTAGTCACTAACTGTTTCGCAAATACAGCCGGCATTGGCAACTGTTGCTCTTGTACCCAAGAATGAACGTCGTGGTCTTCTTCTGCTCATTGGGAAATAAGCCGGCGAATGAACTGAAGACGATCATCGAAACGTAAGCGTTAAAATACTTTATAATCAGTAATGCAGTTGTTTTAATTATCTGAAATCTATTATATATACTTTAATTAATGTTTTTGTCATGATAGGTCTATTAATGCATCCCACATGTTGCGTGATGAAAGGCGTACTCGGGCTATCAGATGGATTATTCCCAGCGTAAGATATTTATTAGTTCAAATGCATCAAATGCAGTGGGTACAATAATTGATTTCTATTTTATTTAATTCCTCATATTCTAATTGGGTTTCATTTGTACGTAGTCACGTATACAACGTGGGTCATGGGAATGTGGCTACTATGTGATGCAGTGGATGTTGGAAATTATCTCCTCCGGGATCACTGAAAGATGGAGTGAGGTAAATGTTAATTGACACAATTAGAAGTAATAGTATAGATTCGTTATATGTTTTATGTTAGTTTATTACTTAAAAGATATAATCTTTTGTCCAATTAAACTTGCAGATATTCAACAATCCAACTCCATTGTCTCATTCTGACATCAACATCATAAAGAGGCGTTGGGCAACTTTCTTTCTTGAAGTGTACCACCCATAGTTTGTATATATGTAGTTAGTTTAAAAAATTATCATATACTAGCTATAGTGTATCTTTGACTGATGATATGTATTAGTGCTCAGGTCTGGTTCAATTCTTCTTCTCTCGTGTTTTGATGTAGCCTTAATAAAGTGTTGTTTTCATTCATTCGAAATTAATTAGGCCTGATGCCCTCTGTTTTCAGATTCTGTGCTCACTAGTCATTTGATGAAATGTCAGTATTTTTAACCATATGTGTAAGAGCTGATTGTCCGTGCTAAGAAAATTGAATGAAGTATGTTTTGCTTTTGAATGATTGTGTCAAAACTGGTTTGGTGTTCTGTTGTTGTTTCTTGTTTGATCAGGGTACTGCTGGTTTGTTTATTGATCTGCATTACTGAAACAGGGGAAATGAATGATTGAAATGTAAATAACATATTAAAAAAAAAAAGAGATTTTACACATCGATTCTCAATAACCGATGTGTAAATTTAACTTTCTACATCGGTTTTCCCAAGAACCGATGTGTAAATTTCACTTTACACATCGGTTCTATATAAAATCGATGTAGAAAGTCAAATTTACACGTCGGTTTTCAGCAAAACCGATGTAGAAAGTTAAATTTACAACTGCTTATCAATTGATAAATTAATTTTCCACATCGGTTAATATAAAACCGATGTTTAAAATATACTTTACACATCGGTTTTTTAACCGATGTGTAAAGTGGCAATAAACCACATCGGTCGTTTCCACATCAATTTTAAAATCGATGTGGAAAGCCAAAAATAACCGACGTGAAATCCCTTTTCTGCACTATTGATAACATAATTTAACAAAGCATAAGCTGCTCTACTCGGCAGAGAGTCATAAATCACCAGTGGCGGAATGTCGTGCCTAGCTGCTTGGAGAACCCCACACACCCATTTACCATCTGGATCTCTTAACAACTACTAGTATTATTTAACAATGGATGGAGTGTCACTTTTTCTATAGTATTTTATTTTTTTTTGGGTATTAAACATCGCAATATTTTATTTTGGCTTTATCGCGCTTGATCCAACCAAGATTAATTAATACAGTAATAGCAAATAATTTTTCCAGTACTGAGTTTATGGAAATAAAAATTTTGTAAAATGTATTTGACACTAATTTATAAGGCTCTCGTGTATATCATTTTTTCTTCGTGTATATCTTATCAACCATTTATGATACTTCTAGATTTTTAATTGCCCATCTACAAGATGTGATTTGCAATATGAGTTGTACCTGGACAAGTTTTATCAAGTACATCAAATCTCGAAAGTTTTGCGCCATTAGACATCTGGAATTGATTAGTAGTCTTAGTCCACCTCGTGAGAAATAAAAAATAAAAAATCTTCCTAATTCCTTACTTCCTTCCAATAGCCTTTTAAATGAGAGGAATGATAAATTAATATATTTTTTAACGTTCAACATCATATATATATATATATATATATATATATATATATATATATATATATATATATATATTTGTTTGTTATTATTATTTTTTTCATCATATGTATTTAGTACTTGAAAATCACCCACCACCATATGATCTATACTTGATGTCCCAAAATATGATAATTGAATAAAGGCTTAAATTGATCCCCCAAAAATTTAGGGATCCACTTTTGGTCTCTAAAAAAATTAATAATTTAGTTTCTTAAATTTACGAATGTGAGACATATTAGTTCATCCTTCTACTTTCAATGTCTATTAATTACTTGCCTATGTATCTCATTAAACATCATATCTGACTCGTTAGTGGTCTTGTGTAATCTATGACAAATTTTCACCTTAAAAAACAAACAAAAAAGTGAAAAAAACATGCACAATTTTCATGTATTTTCAATTTTCGCGATGGAAATTTCTTATAAGCTATACATGACCACTAACGAGTCAAACAATATGATTAACGAGACACATAAAAAAGTAAATGCAGGTTGGAAGTGAAAAAAATAACTAATGTGTCTAGTGTTTATATATTTGAAAGATTAAATGATTAATTTATTTTTTAAAAAACAAAAATAAATACTCAAAATTTTCCGGGGAACTAATTTGGACGGTTAGTCATATTTATTTGACATATTGCATTAAAGCTATAATTACTCTTTCTAAGTTGGCAAGAGGACGAGGACGGACGCGTTTTTACTCAACTTGATCTCGTCATGTTCTATTTTTTGTCATATTAAAACTTGTACCCAACTCACATTTATTTGATTTTATCACAATCTTACAGTTAATTCTTAATCTCATGTAAATTAAAAAACATGTTCAAGATAAGTGTGAAAATAATATAGATTAATATTGATCCCGTCATGTTCTATTTTTGGTCATATTAAAACTTGTACCCAACTCACATTTATTTTATTTTATCACAATCTTATAATTAATCCTTAATCTCGTGTAAATTTTTAAAAAAAATGTTCAAGATAAGTGTGAAAATAATATAGATTAATATGATTCACATTATTAATAATTTTTTTTAAGGCAAGGTGATCTTATTGATAGTGTGATTTCACATCATATTTTATGTATATTTTTACATGCAATTTATTATAGTTTAGGCATATTTAAATTGATTTTAGTTAGTTTTTACCTTGGAACGGGTAAGGTGATTTTGTGGTGTTGTTTTGCATAAATTAAGGGTTAAATGCCCCAAATGAGCCATAATGGAGCCTGGATTAAGTTGGAGCTTGAAAAGTGAAGATATTGGATGACTCCAATTTAATTTGGAATGGAAATATTTGATGACAATTGACAAAAGTCAAGCAGCAATGTAAGAGGCCTAATTAATGGATTGGATGATTTGGATATTAATTGCTTACCATAAATGGAGAGAGGAATTGGTCTTCAATTTATAAATGATAGAAGCTGCAGCAAATCACTGAAGCAAATCACATTAATCAATTTACAATTGATTGAAGAAATTGGCAATTAACATAAAGCAAATTTGGAAAGGGCCAGCAACATTTATTTTGGTTTTGAAAGGTAAATTGATTATGATAATTCAATGCAAGGAGGGCCCACGCCAATTTGTGAAGAAAGAAGGATTGTCTTTGGAAATTAAATTCACTTAAAGAATCTTATTGAAATTCAAATTCAATATGTTACTAAATGCTGACCCCACGTGAGCTCAAGAGAATGAATTGAAATTGCACTTCAATTGCAATTAGAAGAAAGTCAGCGCTAGAAGCAATCTGGCAGGGGCCCACGCATTAAAGCCTGATTGATTTTGGAGATTCAAGACCTGCACTATATTTTAGCCACAACAGCGCCATCAAGAGAGGAGACAGACACGGCTACACACAGAAAAGGAGGGACTTTTAACCTAGGAGCACTTTTACCCTAGGAGGACTCTGGGGAAGCAAAAAGGGGTGGTTTTTCTCTGCTCTTGGATTGGAAGAAGATTGGAGGATTCTTCATGAGTTTTCTTCATCCCTTCTCTCTTTCTCTTGTGTAATTTCTATTACTATTAGTAGCTAAATCCCTTTTTGTTGGGATTAGATGTAACTAAACTGAATATCATGTAACTGCCTTGATTTATCAATCTGTGTTTATGCCTTCTCTATTAGTGTTTAATTCCGTCGCTTAATGCTTTTTGTGGTTTAGCTACCCATAAAATGATTTTAAGATTTGATTTGCAATGGGGACGTTCTTATCGATTCTTGATCTGGAATTAATCACCTAGTAAACCTTGCATCTAGGAATGGGGTCTGGTTTATTAGTAATCGCGTAATCCTTAATCTTAATGCAAATTCATTAATCTAGGCCACCTAAGGTATTAGGGTCTATTAGTGGATTTAGGCTCTTGTCATCTGAGGAATCAGGGCTTGACTAATTTCGTGGGTTGATTTTAATATTTGAAGCATGAATGGGAGGTATCTAGTCTTGGTATTGCATGAGGCTAAGGTTTGGTGAAATTTAATCCCAACACCTCTTTCTACACTCCAAGTGTTTGTCAAAAGTTCCCAAAAAGACAAAAAACATTTTATTGCTTTATTTTTCTGTTTTGATTTCTCTTGATTCACAGTTTAGTCTAGATAGTTGCTTGATTTGTGAATTGGTAATTGGCAACCGATCCCTGTGGATACGATAACCAGTCTCACCACCGTATTATTTGTTCGATTGGGTATACTTGCCCAGATTCGTCCAACAAGTTTTTGGCGTCATTGCCGGGGATCACGGGCGTGATGAGAGGACCCTGAAGATCATAGAGCATCACGGCCTAGCTGTGATGGAGGTCACAGCCGTGACAGGCCACCCCTATGGATCAGAATTGATCACGGCCTGCCCGTGATGAGCCTCACGACCGTGATACAATTTCCAATAAGCTTTTGACTGGAATGTGAGCCAACACCCGCTACCACCTCGGTGAGTTGTTCCAAAATTTATTTTTTATTTTATTTATTTTTCTCCTCTCTCCGACTTGATTATTTATATTGGGGACAATGTAAGTTTTTAAGCTTGGGGTAGGGGTATTTTTGCATTTTTGCATTTTTCATGTTGCATTCATATAGGCATAGTTTGCATGATCACATTATTAGATCACCCCTTGTTTAGATTATGCATCCAATTGTGAGAATTTAGTGCCAATTAAGTTGAGATAGTGAATTTTTGAACCCAATTTTTTTATTCTTGTGATAAGGCTACAAATAAAAATTCTTGAGATGATCTTTGATAGTTGATAATTAGCATGTGGTTCCTTAGATTTGTGTTTCTCATTGATTTTTGAACTACTAAATTGTGATATTTTGAGCCAAAAAGGGGTACGCACTAAATCTACCCCATTCTTTTTTATAGAGTGTTATTCCTCTTGGATTGTATTTCTCTAGAACTTGACTTGAAACCGTTTCGAAGCTTAAAAATTTTTTAAAACATTTTTTAAAATGATTGAGGCACTAGGTATTTTTCCGGCCTTCTGAGCTTTGATTGACTAAATGCTACCCCTTAGTTGCCCAATTTTGAGCCTACAAGAATAAAATACTTTTCTTGGTACCTCAAATTACTTTGATGAATATGCTTGGTAGGGCACCTTTTAAAGTATTACAAAAAAGGGTAAAAAGGTAGTTGAAAAATTATGGGATGAGAAAGTCAGAAAATATTTCTCTTAAATTGAAAATCTCCACTTCTCAAGAAAAATAAAAATAAATATATAAAAAAAGAGTATAGAGAAGGGGATGACAAAAGGAAGTTAGAAATAAAATAAAAAGAAATAAAGGAAGGTGGCAAAAGTGAATCGAAACCCAATAAGGTATTTTAGAAGGTGTCATGCTTTGCAATACTTGATATTTTGTAGCCTTTTGAAATTTCCTTTTCTTGATTTCCCCACCTAACGATTAATCCCATGGCCCCGTTACAACCAAAGTAAAAGACCTCTTGATTCTTAGGTGTTTTCATTAATAAAGTAGAGATTTGGTTGATAGTCAAGCTTATGGTAGAATTCATTCCTTAAGGAAATTGAGCGAATTGTCACATATCCTTAAACACTTGAGTGAGGTGAGAAAGAGTGCTCGAATCAGTGAGAATATAAGTCTCGGGAACCTAAGCTTCTAATTGGACTTGAATTTGATTATCTCTTGGTGAATTATTTGAAAATGCCTGTTACTTGGATTAGTTACTACTCGGGTTCTTCGTTCACTATCCATGCTTTGATTATTTATCTCTTCTGGCCTTAGTGATTGCTTGAGGACAAGCAAATGAATAAGCTTGGGGTGATTTGATAGTGTGATTTCACATCATATTTTATGTACATTTTTGCATGCATTTTCATATAGTTTAGGCATATTTAAATTGATTTTAGTTAGTTTTTACCTTGGAACGGGTAAGGTGGTTTTGTGGTGTTGTTTTGCAGAAATTAAGGGTTAAATGCCCCAGATGATTCATAATGGAGCTTGGATTAAGTTGGAGCTTGAAAAGTGAAGATATTGGATGACTCCAATTTAATTTGGAATGGAAATATTTGATGACAATTGACAAAAGTCCAGCAGCAATGTAAGAGGCCTAATTGATGGATTGGATGATTTGGATATTAATGGCTTACAATAAATGGAGAGAGGAATTGGTCTTCAATTTATAAATGATAGAAGCTACAGCAAATCACTGAAGCAAATCACATGAATCAATTTACCATTGATTGAAGAAATTGGCAATTAACAAAAAGAAAATTTGGAAAGGGCCATCAACGCTTATTTTGGTTTTGAAAGGCAAATTGATTATGATAATTCAATGCAAGGAGGGCTCACGCCAATTTGTGAAGAAAGAAGGATTGTCTTTGGAAATTAAATTCACTTAAAGAATCTTATTGAAATTCAAATTCAATATGTTACTAAATACTGACCCCACGTGAGTTCAAGAGAATGAATTGAAATTGCACTTCAATTGCAATTAGAAGAAAGTCAGCGCTAGAAGCACTCTGGCAGGGGCCCACGCATTAAAGCCTGATTGATTTTGGAGATTCAAGACCTGCACTATATTTTAGCCACAGCAGCGCCATCAAGAGAGGAGACAGACACGGCTATACACAGAAAAAGAGGGACTTTTAACCTAGGAGCACTTTTACCCTAGGAGGACTCTGGGGAAGCAAAAAGGGGTGGTTTTTCTCTGCTCTTGGATTGGAAGAAGATTGGAGGATTCGTCATGAGTTTTCTTCATCCCTTCTCTCTTTCTCTTGTGTAATTTCTATTACTATGAGTAGCTAAATCCCTTTTTGTTGGGATTAGATGTAACTAAACTGAATATCATGTAACTGCCTTGATTTATCAATTTGTGTTTATGCCTTCTCTATTAGTGTTTAATTCCGTCGCTTAATGCTTTTTGTGGTTTATCTACCCATAAACTGATTTTAAGATTTGATTTGCAATTGGGACGTTCTTATCGATTCTTGATTTGGAATTAATCACCTAGTAAACCTTGCATCTAGGAATGGGATATGGTTTATTAGTAATCGCGTAATCCTTAATCTTAATGCAAATTCATTAATCTAGGCCACCTAAGGAATTATGGTCTATTAGTGGATTTAGGCTCTTGTCATCTGAGGAATCAGGGCTTGACTAATTTCGTGGGTTGATTTTAATATTTGAAGCATAAACTGGATTGGTGGTCTCGGTATTGCATGAGGCTAAGGTTTAGTGAAGTTTAATCCCAACACCTCTTTTCGCACACCAAGTGTTTGGTAAAAGTTCCCAAAAAGACCAAAAACATTTTATTGCTTTGTTTTATGTTTTGATTTCTTTTCATTCAAAGTTTAGTCTAGATAGTTGTTGAATTTGTGAATTGGTAATTGACAATTGATCCTCGCGAGAACGATAACCGGTCTCACCACCGTATTACTTGTACGACTAGGTATACTTGCCTAGATTTAGTCCAACACTTATGCCATCATAAATTTATTAATAAAAAGAAGAAAAACAAATAAATAAAATTATGGAGTGACATACACCAAAACTCATACAAAATAAACGGGAATCATTCAAATATAAAATTATGTCTTATATTCTTTCTCAGATTGTATGGTACTTCTGATATTAAGACATAACCACTATGAAATTAGAAATCATCGACAGAAAAAAAAAAATGATGTTCTGTTTTGTTCTCTTTGATTCCACGACTGCGATTAATTGATTTCAAAATCACATTTTGTTCATCCAGACAAATTTTAAACATGCTTCATTCATATTAGAATTTGGTATACATGGACCGAAAATCTTATGACCAACCTTGGTGATACAACATAATGTTTTATTCTGATTACTTTTTAATCTCATATCTTATTCCAATTATTTTTTAGAATACATTATCACAAAATAAAATTTATATATAATATTTTATCACATGTCCATTAAATGTATTTTTAAATTTTTTTATTATATAAAAGTAACTTAATACATACATAAATTCTTTACCAAAAAAAAAAGAGAGATAAATTTATGTCATCTTTATTTCAGTTATCAAATTTTACTATAAATTTTCCCTTTATTGATTTTACAAGGAGACCCCTAGATGTACTTCCCCTAGTTGATATGTACCAAAAAAAGATACAGTTAAGTTTTTTTTCCATAAATAGTATTATAAACTTATTTATCAATAAATACTAGTTTTAACTTTGATTTACACATTAAAAAATATTAAATATGTATATATACACACAGAACAGACAGGACACGATCTTCAGTTCACTACCTTATGAGTGGCACTATGAACAGTGGCTAATGTGTTAGCGTCTGGCTTTTGCAGCTGAACATTGCCAGAATTGCAGTTTCCACAAACACAAGAAAGAAACATATCTCAGTGTGAGCCGCCATCCAGTCAAACCCACGAGCTTTGACCCAAAAAACCATTTAAATCTTTTTTATTCCCAAAAAGATATACACGGTGGCAAATTTTCCACGGTCAAACAAACCACCCCCTTCAATCTTCTCTTCATTGCAGCATAGCTTCTCAGAAATATCGTCACCAATAGAAAACAAAGCCTTGTACGATACGTGACCCTTTTCCCTTCCTCACCCCCTCTTCATATTAAACCTTTCCATCTATCTATTGCAAAGCTTTTCCTCTCTTAACCATTCACTCCAAAAAATCTCTCTCTCTTTCTCTTTGTTATGGCATCTTCTTCTGGTAGCTTAGACACTTCTGCAAACTCTTTCACCAACTTCGTCTTCTCAACACACCCTTTCATGACAACTTCTTTCTCTGACCTCCTTGCTTCTCCCACTGATGATGATAGCAACAAGCCTCGTGGTGGTGGTGGTGGTGGCCTTTCAGATCGTATAGCTGAGAGAACTGGTTCTGGTGTTCCAAAATTCAAGTCTATAACACCTCCTTCACTTCCTCTTTCTCCACCTCTCTTTTCTCCTTCTTCTTACTTTGCTATTCCTCCTGGTTTGAGCCCTGCTGAACTTCTTGACTCACCTGTTCTCCTCAACTCTTCTCACGTGAGTTTCACACCCTTCTTGCTTTCTGTGTTTTTGGGTCCTTTTGACTGTGTTTGGTTGCTCAGAAAATTAAAGTGAAACAAAGTTTGAAGTCTTTTTTTTTTTCAAATATAAGATTGACCATGACTTGGGTTGACTTGTTAATTTTATCTTTGATATTTGTTCAATGGTTTTGTACTTTAGATGTTAAACAAGAGGGTTGTTTGAAGTTTGAAGTTTGAACATGCCTTGCTTGAGATTTTTAAGTTTTTGATGTTTTGTTTTGTTGGTGTTCTCTTTTGTACCTTGCTGATTTGTGATTCTTGTTTCATTTTCTTACTTTATGTTGTTATTGAATTGATGGGTATGTGTCCTTTTGGGTTCTTTGAATACAGATTTTGCCATCTCCAACAACTGGAGCATTTGCTGCTCAAAGCTTCAATAATTGGAAGAACAATTCAGGGGGAAACCAGCAAATTATCAAAGAAGAAGACAAAAACTTCTCAAACTTTTCTTTTCAAACCCAACCAAGGCCTCCTCCTGCATCTACAGCAACTTTTCAATCTTCAAATGGCAGAGTTCAAACTGTATGTGAACAATTTCAATGTCTCTAGACTAATTTATTAAGCAAAATCTATGTATTTCTCTTATTGGTTTACATTTTACACAAGTTATCTAAAAAAGTTCAACTTGTTTTGTAACAGGAACAGCCATGGAGTTTTCAGGAAGCTACCAAACAGGATAATTTTTCTTCAGGGAAGAGTGTGATGAAAACTGAAAACTCTTCTTCCATGCAGAGTTTTTCCCCTGAGATTGCAAGTGTCCAAACTAACCACAACTACCACCCACAGTCACAACCACAGCCACAAGCTCAGATCTTAAGCAGAAGGTCAGATGATGGGTACAATTGGAGGAAATATGGACAAAAACAAGTGAAAGGGAGTGAAAATCCAAGGAGTTACTATAAATGCACATACCCCAATTGCCCTACAAAGAAGAAGGTTGAGAGATCCTTGGATGGACAAATTACTGAGATAGTTTACAAGGGTACTCATAACCATCCTAAGCCTCAGTCTACTAGGAGAAACTCATCATCTTCCTCTTCCATTGCAATTCCTCATTCAAATCCCATCAGCACAGAAATCCCAGATCAATCATATGCTACCCATGGCAGTGGACAAATGGATTCTGTTGCCACCCCAGAGAACTCATCAATATCAATAGGGGATGATGATTTTGAGCAGAGTTCTCAAAAGTGCAAGTCAGGAGGAGATGAGTATGATGAAGATGAACCTGATTCAAAAAGATGGTAAGTTTTTATTATTATCACTTTTCAACATAATTAAAGTTCTCTAATAGTCTAATCCCCTTTGTGGCCTTTTCTCATGTTATCATTAGTTTTGTTCATTCCATGGTTAATTTTTCCATCAATTTTGCAGGAGAATTGAAGGTGAAAATGAGGGTATATCAGCTCCTGGAAGTAGAACTGTGAGAGAACCGAGGGTTGTAGTTCAGACTACAAGTGACATTGATATCCTAGATGATGGTTATAGATGGAGGAAATATGGTCAGAAAGTAGTCAAGGGCAATCCAAATCCAAGGTTTGAAAAACACTTTTTGTCTTTCTTTTGTCCCATTTTTTGAAAGTTGTTCTACTTTGAAGTTATCAAGAAATAGTAGTCTGAGAATCCCATCATGAAGTTTCCTCATTCTTACAATTCTAACTGCTCAAATGTGGTATACATATCATAAATGCATGATGGATACCGTTTCTGTATCTATCTTTTTAGGTACATTAGTATTGTCTTTTATTGAAATGAAATTCTATAGTATACTATGCTTGTACCAGTTTTTTTTTTCCTTGTATAAATTTGTTGGTCAAATTTGGTAACTTTCATTTTTCTCATGTGTGCATGTGATTTAGAAGAATAACAGAACAGTACTCTCAAATTGTCTTGTCTGATGTTTTTTTTTTACTTATTGACTTGTAGGAGTTACTACAAGTGCACACACCCAGGATGTCCAGTGAGAAAGCATGTAGAGAGAGCCTCACATGATCTTAGAGCAGTGATCACAACCTATGAGGGAAAGCACAACCATGATGTACCAGCAGCCCGTGGAAGTAGCAGCCATTCTGTCAACAGACCTCTGCCAAACAACACTGCAAACCCCACCAGTGCAGCCCACATAAGGCCCTCAGCAGTGACCCATCACCCTAACAATTCTCTTCAGAGTCTTAGACCACAAGAGATGCTGCAGAACCCTGGAAGTTTTGGGTTCTCAGGGTTTGGGAATCCAATGGGATCTTACATGAATCAACAGCAACAACTATCTGACAATGTGTTTTCTTCCAGAGCCAAGGAGGAACCCAGAGATGACATGTTCCTTGATTCTTTGCTTTGCTGAAGCAATTTTTTTCCCTCTAGTTATGGAAGGTTGGAAATTTTGGAATGGGGGGTTAGGATTTTTATTTGACAAATAAGGTTCATTCTATTTATTGCATTTTTTTTAGTTTGTTTTGTTGTATATTTACACAGCCACAGGATTTGGTATAGTGTATGTATATTCACAACTGTTGTATGTTACACATGGTGTTTGTTAAATTTTTTGATTTCCTTGGGGCTTCTCTTGGCTTTATAGTTGGGAGGATAGCCTCATCTTAATCTTTTGTAAGATCCTTTCATTAATTTTCTGTCTTCCTTATTGTTCACAATCAAAAGAAATATACTTTCACAAGAAATGTGGTGTTGTTGATCTATTTCTGTAACACATTGATCTATATGGCTTACTATATATTATAACATGATGGCTTTATAACACATTTTTTTTGCTGATAAAAAAGAAAAACAATGGGACTCAAGATTTCGCTGGAAACTGTGTTGAAGAAGGTGATTTTGGTCATTGGAGCTATGGATGTGACTGCTTGGGTATATGCTTTTTTTTTTTGTTATATAACTGGTTTGATATTTAATTGGATGCCATACTCAGTCAAAGATGGGGTGCCGGATTACTTGGCGGGCAAGTTTGGTCAAGGTCAACTTTGGTTGTTTATTTGTTTCTTCTTTTCTTAAACAAATTTAATTTTCCTGGTTGGAAAAAGGTTATTGTGATATGGGATTTGTGATATTTTGTGCAAAATATACAAAGTTTTAATTGAGGTGAATTGAATATTATTGTAATTATCTAAAATTAAAATAAACATACCATATATTTAAATGTTCAATCAATAACAAACAGTTAATTGATGTAAGTGATAAGAGATTTAGATATCTTAAATAAATGGGAGGTTTGAATCCTACGTTTAAAAAAAAAAAAAGATGAAAATGTTCAACCGATGTTACTGATGCAGTGGGAATTGCAGTATTACCCTTTGGCCCGGATTCTAGTGGAAGGATTGAAAGCCATGTGTTGGGAAGGGGTAGTTTTGCAAAGGGCCTTTGCACTTTTGTTTAATGAGTGTTGTGTTAATATAAGACAAGTGGCGGTGGGAATGAGACATTTACGTGATACACACGCCAGCCCTTAGGCCTAACTGCCTAAGGCCAAAAGTGCCGCAGACTCATTTGTCCTCATCCTCATCCTTATGTCCGTGGAGCCACCCATGCCTTTTTCCTTTATGCAAATTGTTGTCTCAAAAAATGTACGTCGATATTTCGAATCAATCAAAAATAAAAAATATGTATAAATATTAATGAATTATGATTTTATTTTATTAAATAATAAATTATAATTAATATAAGAAGGAATATAACAAAAAAAAAATAGAATAGATGATATCCATTCCTTTCCCGCAACCCGCCGACCCTACCATCTCCATACCTCATCCATTTTCTTCCCCTACATAATAAGAATTATACCGTAGAGCCAAGTTTTTAATGTTACTTGTCTGTGTGTACCACTATGCTTCTTATTATTAAATTTTCAATGTAAATGGTTTGGAGAGGATATATTAATTGGGTGTTTAGTAAATGATTTTTTTTTGTTAGATCCAGATTCAGACGTAAATCGATAAGATCTAAAAAAAGGTGTTGATGTGTTCATAAATATGCTAGGATAGCAAATAGTAGGGGTGAGCATCGGGCGGTTTCGGGCGGGTTCGGGTGGGGACCATCGGGTTCGGGCGGGTTGGAGGTAAAAAAAACAGAAACCGAACCCGCCCATCTATACCATCGGGTTGGGCGGTTCGGGTTAGGGCGGGTTCGGTCGGGTTCGGGCGGGTTGAAACGGGTTTAGGCTTTTTAATTATTTAATTTTATTCCAAAAAATTAAAAAAAAAACCCAACGAGCCTAATTAAAATTTAAGGCTTTCAACCCACTAAGTACCAAAAAAAAAATATATAATAGAAGAGGGAAAAAAATCTAAGATCCAGTCTTGTGATCCATTCTCCATTAAAATTTTTTTTTTTTTTTTTTGTTATGAGCGGGTGGTCGGGTTCGATGGGTGACGGAACCCCAGACCAACCCGCCCGCTCCTATCCATCTGAAACCGCCGTTTCCACCCGCCCAACCCGCCAACCCGTTTCAACCCGCCCGAAACGCAAAAATTAGTGGCGGGTCGGGCGGTTTCGGGCGGGTTGAAACATTTTGCTCACCCCTAGCAAATAGTTTGATGACGTACAATGACATCATTGAAGATGTCATTGATTGGCATGCAAATGCGATGATGTGGCTGACAAAATACCTTATTTAATCATTTTAATTTTGATAGAAAATAAATAAAAAGTATATACCATCATTTGATCATAAATTATCATGTTGACTTTTAATAAAAAAATTAAATCAGACAATGCATCAATATTAATTTATATTATAATTTTACACCAGACACTTTATTCGTCTTGCTACCAAAGACCAAAGTGCCATATGTATCACTTCACAAGTCCAGGAATCATCATGAAAATAAAACAACATTAGCCCATTCTTGCGTTGAGTAATAATATTTCAACTCAAAATTGGTGACCAATATGAAAGTATTCATTTTTATTTATTTATTGTCTTTTTCTATCTCATCATGTATTTTATAATTTTTAAGAGACTTTGTAGCTCTATGATGTATATATTAATAGATAATATGGACTTAGTCAAAGAGATAAGAATCTTTAAATTAGAAGGATTTTGCTAACTAGTATCCTAAAGGTATTGGTTAATGATTTCATAATAAGCAAGTTTTTCTTGGAACACGGAGTAATTACATTCTCAAGATATTAAATATATCACTCTTCAATGAAAATTTTCTTCTTTTAATTCCTTAACCGTATCTTAAAGATACTGATTAACATTCTCCAAATTAGAATTAGTTGTTTATTGTTGAGATTGTATAGTTGTATCTCTGATCTTCGGTTGTTCCTAGTTTCAGTAGTTTGTAGGGATCAGATTTTATTTTTAAACTTCAATATGTAACTATTTATAGCTGCTGTTGTATGTTGGTGATTCGAGCAATAATACAAACCCTTTATATATAAGGTGTCTAAATTGTGTGTCCAAATATCTTTATTCTTATTGAAATGGTTGAACATATTTATACATGTTTGCTTTTTTATTTTCTGAGAAATGTAAATGATTGAAGCATATGAAGTAGCTTCATGTTTTAGATCATGACATAGTAGGGTGATAGATTTGGTTGGAAATATTGCACTAGGTTCATGTATTAAAGAGCTGTCACGAGACAAATTTAGTCTCCTGTAACTGTATATGTGTATAGTTACTTTTTGTAAGGAGTCTGTAAGTTTCTAGTGGCAAACTTCAAGATGGACATTGAGATTTCACACAAATATCAAAGGGGAGAGAGTAAAATGAAAGAGATAAAAGTCATACAGCTAATTGATTTGTTTTGTTACTTGACCCATTGTTTGCTACCGTAAAGGGACAAGTAAAGATTTCACCTTTTTTTTCCCCTCAACATCTGGCACAACACAAACTAACTGATTTTTCTTATTTTGGTTGTATCAGATTTTGCGTTGCCTATGGCCTTGAACTGTCCTGAATAGTTCCTTTTATTATATACCATTTAAAGATAAAGCATCTTTGTAATGTTAGAATATATGTAAATATATTTTGTATCTAATCATAATATTAATGATCTTGTATATAATTAGTTTCTTTAATTATAGTCTAGGATCTCTCTTGTAATGGTTGTATATAACCAAAATTAATTATGCTAATGTGTATAATTAGTTTCCTTAATTATAGCCTAGGATCTCTCTTGTAATGGTTGTATATAACCACAATTATGCTAATGAAATCAGCACAGAATTATATTCTTTCATGGTATTAAGAGACTAGGGTTGGTTTCTCTCCTGCTTCCGCCACGCCCTAGCTTCTCTTCTTCTCCTTCTAGCCTCCATCTCTCTTCTCACGTCGGTCACCATGATTGACTCTAACAAACACTACAAGAATAAGGTGAATTAGCGACGGAAATTTTGCGACGGTCTCAAAACCGTCGCTAATTTTATGTTTTATGCGGCGGTGAAGCCGCATAAATGGTATGAGGAAAAGTGCGACGGAAGTTCCGTCGCAAATCTGTCGATAACGTTCCCGCCATTTTACGCGAAATGTTGGCGCCAATTTGCGACGGGCATGGCCGTCGCTAATGTGCGACGGATGGTAATTTTGCGACGGTCATTCCACGATTTTGCGACGGAATCGTAATTTGCGGCGGCCTAGCCGTCCGCTAATATTAAAAGGCCGTCGCTAATTTCCAATATGTAACTCGAACAGTTTTCTTCCTCCCTCGCTTGTCTTCTTCGACGCAAGGTTTCCCTCACGACTTCTGCGGCGACCACCAAAAAAAGCGAGTTTTCACTTCTTATTTCTACTTTGTTCATTTTTCTTTCAAAATATTACATTACCTTCCCTCATTTCTTCTTTCTAATTTGTTCACCTTCTCTTTACGATTTTGCGGGCGTAAAATACTAAGGATCGTTATACCTTTCACAAGACAATTCAATAGCTCCTAAGCAATTATGAAATATTATTCATACAACAATATATATATCCGTGTGTAAAGATGTTGAGAGAAAGAGCTTATAGCAACTAACCATAATTATTGGGCAACACTGATTTTTCCCTTACTGTTTGCACTTAGGCCATGGTGGAAGTGATGGGCTGCATGGATATGTCCATTGTCTTGATGATCTTGTTTCGATATGGTATGGATCTACGAGAATTTGTAGTACATTGTATAAATAAATGGTGTCATGATTTATGATTTTACATATACATAGTTGGTTAGCGATTAGATAGAGAATGCACTAAGTTTGAAGTAGTTATAATTTTAGATTTTAGTTCCGATTGAATTGTCTTTGATCCGGTTCATAATAAATGCAAAGCATTTCTTGAGAAGATTGTAACCGAAAATCCCGGGCTTCCATGTTTTTGCTTTGGACACTCAACAAAGTGCAGCCATTACTCTTAAGGTAATAATTTTTATAAAACTGTCTAGTTAAGTGCAAGAAAGGCCAAGTATAAGTTGATTTAACTTTTTAATTGCTATTTTGATTTTAGGCAATTTGCTTGACCCAAAGATTGAAGGTCGCATAGCTGGTACCGTATTGACATCACCTGCAGCTTGGAGTTGAGCCTTCTCATCCAATTTTGTTGGTTAGTATACCCTGATGATATCGAGCATATAAGTCAATAAGTAGAATGCAATAATAAAGAAACGATAATTAAGCAATAAATAATAAAGAATACAAATATGCAATAAATACGACTCTTCAAATTAGCTTTTCAACTTCTTTTTTTGTTGGATAATACCAGCTTTTCAATGTTAACTTAGTAATTTGGTCCAAAAAAACGATAATTAAGCAATTAGAATTACAATGATCACATAATAACCGTTTAATATAAATGGTAAATCAGCCTTGCTCTTAGACACTCTCTCTCGTAGGTATTCTATCATCTTATTGGCACCTTCGATTCACATTCCTATATAAGGACTTTGATTTGTCAAAAAAATTGAGCCATCACACTTGAGTAACCTAGCTCACTCATGGTATTAAGAAATTCAAAACTAAAAATTAAGCACCAAGAATATGTTAAAAATAATACTTCAATTGCAGCTAAGATACTAACCTCATAGTCATATCGAGAAAAAAATTTCGTCCATAAGTTGCCCAGTGCTCCTTCACAACATCGATACGGAGATCAATTTCTCCCCTGGTTTCTTGTCTTTGTTGCGGTGTGCTATTATAGAAAGCCAAGCTAATACAGCCCTGTAATTGGAGGACAATGACATAAGACTGGCAATTACAATAATATGAAGACATATAGATGTTCTTGTTTTCTAGTCTCAACAAGTGAATTTGAGAATCGATAATTTCAAGATATATCAAAGTACCTAGCCCACAAAAATAGAATTCAATCAAATTATTATCACTTTTTCATAAACTTGTGTGTAAAGATGTTGGCTGATTATGAAGTTGTGAAACCTCTCCCCAATCTCTCGGTGTTACCACATTTGTGGAGCTACTGGAGGAAGCCTTTTTTCGTTATTATTACAGATTGGGAAATAAAATATTTCTTAGCGAGAATTGTTCTTCTTTTATTTTCTTTTTTTCAGTAAGTTGTTTTTGTTGAGTCACATGTTCTATTATTTACCAAAAAGATGTTATATTGATTATTATATTAAATATAAAAAAGCAATTTTGTGTATTGCAGTAAAGTAATGCTAAGATGATTGAGCAGTTTTTATGTAACCTTTTTCAAACTCCAAAAATTATGAGCTCACCAACGATTTTTGGATCGTAGACCGAAAATTCTCTGCTTTGGGAGATTTAATGGATTGATTTTTTTATGTAGGAAACGTACATGTATGTGAAATTTAAGTGATTGTGAAGCTCTTTTCTTCTTATTTGAGTTGGTATGTGGATGTGCAATTGAGGAACATGTAGGAGGCATTCTCCTCACCGGCATGACACAACATCAATGTTAGTTGTTCCTTTTGTAGTAGAGAAAATAAATAGCAGTTTTTACCTAATCATGTAATAGACCTTGACAGATGGATCACATAGAAGGATATTAACTATTTTTTTTTCTTTCTTTCCTCAACTAAATATAGTTAGAGTAAGATTTTCAATACAATAATGCATTGCCATTTATCATTCTCATCTATATTGAAGAAAAGTTTTTCAAATGGGGTTGATACTAATATATATTTTTACTGATGACTTTGATCTTGAATTGGCTTGATATAGGAATACATGTAGTATGGTACTTCTGACTTTAAAGTACACCTATGATTTAGAAGATAAGGAAATAAGGATGGAATTATTTTTGGATGTTAGCATTATTTACTTCGGCCTTCGATTATTGGTATATAGTATGGTAAACTTGCATTTCTACAAAAATATTGTTACCAGTGTACTTTCCTCATTTCCCCCCACTAAAATAAGCTTTCTAGTGGTCCCATTGAACTGCAGAATGTGTTTTGGATAGGGTATTTGGTAGAGTTGGTAAGTCAAATTATTGTTTGTCATTTTAATAACAAAAAAAAAGAGAAAAGAGAATGAAAGTGATTTCAATTATGAGCATTAGTCTACAAAGTGATATTTGAATGAACATTCTTGCTTACACATGGCGCTCTACTTGATTTTGAATTAAACCTAGAGGGTCTGTCAATTAATTTAGCACATGACTGCATGGTGAGACTTAACTTTGAAATGGTCATTTTAAGCAATTTTTGGATTCTCATGCTTTGTTTATATTTACATCATTTATAGCAATGACTTTAATGGTGCTACCTCTGCTACTTTACAAAGTAATGAGTTTAATAATAGACAGGTGAATATTGTTATAAAAAAAATTACTATGAAGGGCGATGTTTAATAAATGCTAATGCAAATATGCCTAAGTTACTGATCAGATGCCATGAGCTTTATGACTACAATGTTTTATTAATTGTATGCATTTTTAGGTCTGTTATTTTCTTCTTTGATTATAGATGCAACTGAGGCTTGTAGGTTGGTGGAAGTTATGATTTTTTATTATTTATAATGAGTGCAAGTAAATATAAGCAATATGTTATATCCAATCTTGTCTTAGGTTAGATCTTTTTGTTGTCAAGAGCTAATATTGTATTAATTTCTTAATTGTTGTTGTTGTCACTATGCTTCAAGAAAGTCTACTAATGAGAGGGACGATTAAACTTAAGTGACCTATTTATAGATTAGAGACCTGATGTTGATAAAATGTCATATGATGTGAACATGAATTGTATCCTTAAGCTATTGATATATGGTCCATGCACATGAATCTTTGTTTTGTGTTTGTCAAAATTCTTGGTTTGTGTTTGATAGGAATTTCTTGAGCCTGGTGAGAGAATTGGTTAGTTTTATGAGAGTATGGTAATTTGAAGCATGGGTTTTATCTCTGCTGATGTGTGCATCTCCTATGCTTCATGGGCTCGCTAATGTCTATTGATCTTTGCTGATATCTTATTATTTTAAAACTAGTTTCAAGCTGGTTGCTTAGTTCTATATCTTGTTTGGTTGTGTTGGCTAGCTGTTTGGTTTTTGTTGTTGGTTTAAGTGGATATTGTCCTAAGTTATGTGCTTTTGTTGATGGGTTTTGGGAAATCCTTATACTCTCTTTATCTTGGGTATGATTTATAATGTGGACTTGTATATTGATGATATGCGGATTACATTTAATTTACTGATCCGTCATTATATTTCCATGTTGATAAATGCTATAATATGTATTTTATGGTTTGAACCTTTACATGAGCATCTTTGGATGAAGTAGGTGGGCATGTACGGTGTTTTGAGAACATGATGGTCGATGACCATGAACTAGTTCAGAGTTAATTATAGATTTTGCACGTGCCCTTATAATTCGAGGACGAATTCATTTTTAGGGGTAGAATATAATATCCGGCTATTTTAATTATTTACATTATAAGTTTTATTAAATTGAAAACCTCTATTCATATAAATGATATATAAGTTTTATTAAATTGAAAACCTCTATTCATATTTATATTTATGATTATATTCAATTTTCTGTTGGGCGGGTTCTTGATTTGTGAAAGTTATATACATTTCTAGTTGTGCGCTAGTGTTGCTCTCATTCTAATTGGTAAGTGATTTTAATTACTTTTTCCTTGTGGTTTAATGTAGTCTATTAAGTGGTTACTATTGATGCTGTCTTTGCTCTTTAAAAATGAACTATTATGTAACATTAACAAATAAGATAAATGAGGAAAAACATGAGCATGATAAGAATATTACCCAATCACCTATGCATGTAACCCGACAATTTTTTTATGCTTGTGCTATCGTTTATAAACTACACCATGATCTTTGTTTTTCCTTATTCACTATATGGTTAGTAGCTTGCAATAAACTATGTGATAAATTATATAGACAATGACTATCCTATTTGGTTTATTTTTCTTTCATTGCTATCAAACCATTGCTCGATTTAATGGCAATGCAAGTGTATGTTGTATTTTTTTTTATGATAAATAATGTGTGAATGTGATGCTCTCTTGAATATAACCGTTGAATTTAATTTTTGAAGAGGATACTTCCTCTATTTGGAATTTCATTATAGTTATCTTTTTTTTGGCGCAAATGCAGAGAATGGAATTTGTTCCTTTGAATCGTACTTGGATGTATGATAGGGTTTATCCGCGTAGAGGGGGGTTAAAACAATCTTTCTTAGATGGTGTTGAAGAATTTATTACCAAGGCAAGTCAGTGAGGATACTTATAACAATGGGGGGTTGATTAGATGTCCTTGTATGAAGTGTGACTGTATGCCGAATTAAGAATGTAGACGATGTGAGGGTCGACCTGTATAAAGTTGGGTTTAGGCCTAATTACTGGATTTGGACAAATCATGGAGAAGAAATGCCGCAATTTGATTTTGGCATTGACCCAATTGCACAGTGGTTCAAGTAGTGGTGCGAAGTTGGATATGGAGATCATATTGTTTCCATGGAGGAGATGGTGTGTGACGCTCTTATGATGTCCGGGTCGTTTGAGTCCAATAATACGGAAGAGCCTCCTAATGCAGATGCACAAAAATTTTATAATCTCCTAACAGAGGCAAATAAGCCTTTGTGGGAAGGGTCCCCAGACTCGACGTTATCGATGTGTGTTCAATCGTTATCCGCCAAGTCCAATTGGAGCATACCCGAGTTAGGCTTGGATTTCATTGCCAAAATGGTTTTGGCCGGGACGCCTTTCAAAGGAGGATTACCCAAGAATTATTATGATGCGAAGAGGTTAATGTCCAAGTTAGGATTGGAGTCCAAGAGGATTGATTGTTGCGAGAATGGGTGCATGCTCTTTTTACGATAATGAATTCGACAAAAATGATGGCGCATTGGTTGAGTGCAGGTTTTGTCACGCACCAAGGTATCGTCAGCGCAACGCAAGTAGAAGTAATCTAAAACCAGTTCCGGTAAAGTCGATGTTCTACTTGTCAATCATTCCTAGATTACGAGAGGATGTTTGCATCGATGCGGATCACAGGAAAAATGACATGGCACCATGAGAATAGGAGGAATGCGGGAGTGTTACGCCATCCTTCGATGGTGAAGCATGGAAGCACTTTGATCGGGTGCATCCGGATTTTGCCGTTGATCCTCGTAATGTACGACTTGGGTTATGCTCGGATGGCTTTACCCCATATATCCAAGCCTCGGCATCACCTTATTCATGTTGGCCCGTTGTTGTTACCCCTTACAATCTTCCTCCCGAAATGTGTATGTCAATGCCATATATGTTCTTGACTTGCACGATTAAGGGTCCATCTAATCCAAAGGCAGGCATTGATGTATACTTGCAACCTTTGATTGATGATTTGAAGAGGTTGTGGAATGGTGTTATGACGTACGATATTTCTCGAAAACAAAATTTTAAAATGAAGGCAGCGTTGATGTGGACAATTAATGACTTCCTGCGTATGGCATGTTGTCCGGTTGGGGGACGCATGGGAAGCTTGCATGCCCGCATTGTATGGAGCATACGAAGGCATTTACCTTAAAATACGGGGGAAGTCGTCCTGGTTTGATTCCCATCGCAGGTTCTTACCGAACGATCATCAATTTAGAAGGAATAAGAATGCCTTCAAGAAGGGGGCTGTTGAAATAGATGGACCGCCTCCGAGGTTAACACCATAACAAATTTGGATAAGAATCAGGGACTTGCCAAAAGTGACTGAAGCTGGGGTTTCCAAATTAGATGGTTACGGGCAGTGGCATAATTGGACAAAGAGGAGTATTTTTTGGGATCTTCCTTATTGGAAAGATAATTTATTGAGGCACAATCTTGATGTAATGCACATTGAAAAAAATTTCTTTGACAACATTTTCAACACTGTGATGAACGTGCATGGCAAGACCAAAGACAACGATAAGGCTAGAATGGACTTACAATTGTACTGCAGGAGACCGGATTTGGAGCTGAGACATCAGGATAATGGGAAGATGTACAAGCCAAAGGCCAATTATACTTTGACTATCCAGGAAGCAAGGTTAGTTTGCCATTGGATAAAGGGGCTCAGGATGCACGATGGTTATTCTTCTAACTTGGCAAGATGTCTTTGATGTTATAAAAGGCAAGTTGCATGGGATGAAAAGCCATGATTGTCATGTGTTTATGGAGTGCTTACTTCCTATCGCCTTGATTCGTTGCCCCCCATGTTTTGAATGCCCTTATTGAAATAAGTCAATTCTTCAAGGACTTGTGTTCTGCAACTTTAAGGGAAGACGATTTGACCAGGATGGAACAAAACATTCCACTCATTTTGTGCAAGCTGGAGAGAATATTCCCCCCTGGCTTCTTTGATTCAATGGAGCATCTTCCGATTCATCTTGCATATGAAGCAAGACTTGGTGGTCCAGTTCAATATAGGTGGATGTATCCATTTGAAAGGTAATTTAAGTATCACAGTTTATTGATCTTATTTCATGCATATTAGTTAATTAATAATAACCTCGTCATTTTTTAATAGATTCATGGGCGAGTCAAAACGATCGGTGAAAAATAAGGCTAGGGTTGAAGGTTCGATATGTGCGTCTTACTTACACCGTGAGACAATTCATTTCTGCTCTCATTATTTCAAACACATGGTTTTGTCTCCAACAACTAGAAGGAACGAAACGGAAAATGAAAGTGGAAGACTACCCGGAACCTTATCAATTTTTTGTCTTCCCGGTCGTCATTCCGGAAAGGAGTTGACACATTATTTAACGGAGGCAGAGTGGAACTCAGCTCATGTTCATGTATTGATCAATTGCGCCGAGGTTAAACCATACCATGAGTAAGTATGAGCTTATAATTTTTATTCCTTCGATAGCATATGTCAATTTTCATTGATGTTATCCATATATGTTCAGTTCATTCTTGTCTTCTCGTGATGCATCTGCTCGTACTCATGAAGATTTTCCAAAATAGTTTAAGCAACAAGTAAGTATCTCCCCATTTATCATTCTGTTATTCACTATAATGTATGCGGATAAAAACATATGTCGTTAAACTTTGTGAATAGGTTTACAATGAGGCACCTACTGTCATTAATCAACATTTACGAAACTTGGGCGACGGTCCTCCGACACAAGTCAAAGAATGGCACACATACTTCGTGAATGGGTACAAATTTCATACTCAATCATGGACAGAAGACAAAACAACAATAAATAGTGGTATTTACGTAAAGGGTGAGCCAGGCGGAGTTGCGGATGACTTTTATGGTGTCATACAACACATATATGAGTTGTCATATCGTTATTTAGATTACCCTAAGAGAATAGTGTTGTTTTATTGTAATTGGTTCGATCCATCTAGTAGAGGCACTAATTTGAATAAGAAATATAATATTGTGGACATCCAAATGAGTAGAAGATATCATATGTTTGATCCGTTTATCATGGCACATAATGTGAGACAAGTATATTACGTTCCTTATCCAGCAACTCAAACAGAAAAACGAGGTTGGTGTGTTGCAATCAAGACAAAACCAAGGGGTCGCATTGAAATAGATGTTTCAGAGTTGGATGAGCCATATCAAACAGATGAAATGTCACGTGCAAATGAGGTCATTGAAGTAGAACCAATCTCATGTTTACAAGACACACAAGTTGTAGGGGAAGAAGTGGATACCTCCCTTGACATCAAATCAAGTCATTCGGATGAAGATGTTGAAGAAGCGAGAATCAACGAGAAGATGAAGAAGATGAAGATGGCTATGAATATGACACTAGCTCAAATTCGACTAACAAATACTTTATTTATTTTAGTGATGTATTTTGTATTAGGTAGTATTGTCATTGTCATAACTTTAAGTTCATTATGATTAGCATCATTTTCCATTATTTACAAATGTGTGTTTGTGCTTACTTTAAGTTAATTATTATCACCATCATTTTCCATTATTTACAAATGTGTGTTTGTGCTTACTTTAAGTTAATTATTATCACCATCAATTTCCATTATTTGCAAATTTGTGTTTTGGTTACTTTTAATTAATTATTATTAGCATCATTTTTCACTATAGACATGGCTGATGGTAAGGGAAAGGGTAAGGCACCGCTGGGAGGGGCACGTCGTCGTGGTCGACCTCGCTTTGTGACACGGACAGTCGATGACGGATTCGTGTCCCTCCCATCTACATCTGTTACACTACGCCCACCGCCCACACCCATGCCTCCACATGATATGGCACCGCACCCCCACCCGATTGCTCCAGCCACACTCGGTTCATGGACACCTCCATTGGGATCACGATGATGCCCACCCCGAGGATTCCGACTCGGACCCATGCGAGACAATTCCGGACAACCGGATGCATCGGGGGTAGATTTACCCATGGACGGTGATCATCGGTCTCATGGTGATGACGAGGAGACTTATGGATATTCCTCGCCTATATCATCGGATGATGAGGAGATCGAGGTTATGTCGATGGCCGAGTTATTGTTACCCAGACCAGGTAAAGGGTAAGAAAGATCTCAAATATTGTTATTTTATTGTTGAGTGCAGATTTTATATGTATGTGTATTGATTGTTCTCATGTTCTATTGATAAGGTTCCTTACGTCGAGAAAATCTGAAGAGGCCGTCACGTATGCGATTACATCTCGGTTTGATCGGGCTCGGAAGCATTGGAGTGAGCTTGAGGATCGGGATCGGGATCGATTCTTTGCGGCTTTTAAGGTATTTTGTACTTTTGAATTTACTTCCATTTTTTAGTTACTTTTAATGTTTCTTTAGTTTATTATTATCCTAAAAATATTATATTCTCCTTATTTACGGAGAAGGCTGCTTGGAGAGTAGAGCATTCCGCTGATGTAGAGATAATTTTTCATCAAAAGCGAGCAAACGCCTCTCCAGAGTTGTTGACTAGATATCGGAAAAAGGGACAGGCGTCAAAATGGTGTTTCCCACCCATTTGGGAGGAGCTATGTGCTTACTTGGGCTACACCTGAATTTAAGAAAAAATCCGCCTGGCAAAGCTCAACAGGGCCTCGGAAAGGGTGGGAGCACCGCACACCGGCGGCGACATCGTGTCGGGAGCATGCTCGACGCCTTGTAAGTTCCAACATCATATTTTGTTAATTCATTAGATGTCCGGCTATTAAGGTAGTGTAACTTCAAATATGATCAAGTTTTTTTTTGGTGCAGGCTAGGGAGCTTGGCCGTAGCGTCAAGCCGGTTGAGCTTCATGCCCGAACTCATACTAGGAAGGGTGCCGTGAGTATGTAGATGAGCGTTCTAGACGCACTCAGGTGATTTACATGTCTCTTTGTTGGAAATTATTTTTATTTTATATTTAATAATTATGGTCATTTTGTATGATTATGTGTATCAATTTTAATGACAGGAGGACTATCGTGATAAGTTATCTCGGAGTTCGGTCTCGGCAGCCTCATCTTCCCCTTCTTCCACCACACTTGACCCGGAGGTGGAAGCCCAATTGGAGTTGCGGGCATGGGTCGATGTTCTTTGGCGGTAAGAACAAGGGTCGCATATATGGTATGGGAGACCTAGCCGGTAACTATCGACGCGGTGCTCCAAAGCATCTTCACTCAGCAGAGTCGAGCATCGTCCCAAGACTAGGCCTCGCCCGATCTCATGAGTCTGCAGAGATGGTAAAGATGCGACGAAACCGGCTCGAGGATGAGATCAATCGACAATCCGCTTACTCAACAAACACAGATGATGGAGCGAGATAGAGATGATGGCAGCTACTACAGAGAGCTCATGTTGCGTTTAGGAACCAAGCACCCTCACCACGATCGCGGCAGGACCAACACCTTCACGGCACCCCTCGTACGACCCACAGCCACCACCGTCCCGGCTGAGGGTCATCAAGATACCAGATGTGAGGATGATCAATCCTTTACTGATTTGTTCTTTGGGGGCTATAGAGAGGGTTATTAGTTTTTTTGATATTATATTTTATTTTGTATGATACACTCTGTCAAAACAATTTGCTTTTATTTATGAATTTTATTTATTGTTTAAAATTATTATTCATTTATCATAATATAGTCTAAATTCTAATTAATATACAAAATAACTAATGTTTATATTAATTTTGAATTTTATATTAAATATTAAATAATTATTTAAAAATACTTTATATTTTAAATAATTAATTAATAAAAAATTACTTTATTAAATTATTTAGTTTTATAAAAATGTGTTTGCAATTTACGACGGCTATTCCGTCGCTAATTTACGTTGATTTGCGACGGTTAGGCGTCGCTAATTTGTATAATTTGCGACGGCTATCCGTCGCTAATTTCTCAAAATTTCGCGGCGGCTAAGCGTCGCAAATCAACATAATTTAGCGACGGAATAAGCCGTCGCTAATTAGCGACGGTCATTTAAGAAACCGTCGAGAAACCTTTTTGGCGACCTAACTTGTGACGGATTTATGGCGTCGCCGTCTCCGTCGAAAACATGTGTTTTGCGACGGATTTAAGCTTTTTGCGACGGCCTTTGGCCCTCGCTAAATTCATTTTTTCTTGTAGTGAAATTCCACCCGGCTCTTACTGTCTCCAACATCAAGAACCATATATCCATCACCCTGGAGATGGAAAACGTCCAATATGTGACATGGACGGAACTGTTGAAGATTCATGCACGTTCTCACAAGGTCCTCCACCACATCATCCCACCGGAGAAAGGCAAGGAGAAGGTGTTTAAAACCGACGAAGAAAAGGAACTGTGGTCGACCCTTGATGCTACGGTCCTTCAATGGATTTATGCAACAATCTCACATGACCTGTTGCATACTATTCTTGAACCCGACACAACGGCAATGGAGGCATAAAATAGGTTGCGTGATATATTCCAAGACAATAAGAATTTTCGGGCTGTAACTCTTGAGCAAGAATTCTCCCATGCCAACATGGAGGATTTCCCGAATGCCTCTGCGTATTGTCAACGACTCAAGGAATTGTCGTATCAACTCAAGAACGTAGGCACACCGGTCTCAAACAACCGTCTTGTTCTTCAAATGGTGGTCGACCTCACTGAGGCTTACAATGGGGTTGCCACGCTCCTTCGCCAAAGCGATCCTCTTCCACTGTTCTATCAAGCCCACTCTATGCTCATTTTGGAAGAAGCGGGTCTCGCGAAGAAGGTCGCAACCGGCATGGGTGCAGCCATGATGGCTCGCGAAACTGATGACTCTCACACCCTCTCCAAGAATTACCATCAAAATTAGCTTCATCATGGTGGTACAAAGGGTCAAAATCGCAACAACAGTGGCAAAAACAATGGTGGGCATCGCGGTGGCGGCAAGAGCGGCGACGGTGGTGGCCGCGGTGGAGGCCATAATGGTGATCGGGCAAAGAAGAATCCGGCCAGCCAAGAAGAACCGCAAAGACCAAAGAAGGCTTGCCGGGGCAATGGCGATGGCCATGGATGCCTTGGGCTCTTCCACCGTGCCCATACCCCTCCTCATCTTGGGCCAGGCCCAGTTTTCAGCAAGTCTAGCAGTACCAGCCAGGCATCCTTGGACCGAAACCGCCACAGGCCTACACGGCAGCAGTAGATCCACCCACTACGACAGACATCAAAGCAGCGATGCACACTCTTGGGCTTAATACTTCGGATCAAATTGGTACATGGACACTGGTGCCACCTCCCACATGACATCAGAACAAGCTAATCTCTCGTCTTATTTTAATTTGAGCAATAATCATGGTATAATTGATGGTAATGGTCATTCAATTCCAATTTGTGGTTATGGTCACACCAATTTGTCTCCCCCGAATCCTCCCTTAGCCTTGAAAAATGTCCTTCATGCCCCTCAACTTATTAAAAACTTAGTGTCGGTTAGAAAGTTTACAACTGATAACTCAGTTTTTGTTGAATTTGACCCTTTTGGTTTTTCTGTGAATGATTTCTAGACGGGAATGCGTCTAATGAGATGTGAGAGTCAGGGCGACCTTTATCCTATCACAACCACCATCACCACCAATCAAGCCACTTCACCATCTACTTTTGCAGCTTTAGAACCATCGTTAACATCGTTATGGGATGCTCGTTTGGGACATCCAGGAGCACCTGTTTTTGACTCACTTAGGCTAAATAAATTTATTGAGTGTAATCAAACTCGTGGTTCTCATGTTTGGCATTCTTGTTCTCTTGTAAAACATGTTAAGTTGCCATTTGATTCTTCTACTTCTTGCACTGTTATGCCTTTTGATATTATCCATAGTGATATTTGGACATCTCCCGTTTTGAGCTCTTCGGGCCACCGACATTATGTTTTGTTATTGGATGATGACTCTAATTTTTTGTGGACATTTCCATTGTCTAAGAAGTCTCAAGTTTTTTCCACATTTCTATCCTTTAGAGCTTTCATCCGCAATCAATTTGAACGGGAAGTAAAGAACATTCAATGTGATAATGGTGGAGAATTTGATAATGGACCCTTTTGGGCATTTTGTAAAGTAAATGGGTTAGCTTTTCACCTCTCTTGTCCACATACATCATCACAAAATGGGAAAGCCGAGATAAAAATCCGCACCATTAACAACATTATTCGTACTCTTCTAGTCCATGCATCTTTACCACCTTCATTTTGGCATCATGCTTTACAAATAGCAACCTATCTCCTCAACATTCTTCCAAGTAAACAATTAGCCTATCAGTCGCCTCTCCAGGTTCTTTATCGAAAGGACCCTTCCTACTCTCATCTTCGGGTTTTTGGGTGTTTATGCTATCCTCTATTACCTTCTACTACCATAAACAAACTTCAAGCCCGTTCCACCCCGTGTGTCTTTTTGGGGTACCCATCTAATCATCGTGGTTACAAGTGCTATGATTTGTCCTCTCGTAAAATCATACTAAGTCGCCATGTCATTTTTGATGAAACTCAATTCCCATTTGCTAAGTTGCACAAACCATAACCTCACACTTATGGTTTTATGGATGATGGACTCTCCCTTTACGTGGTCCACCATTCTACCTCACAGCTAGGCCCAAACCAACCGGCCCAGCAAGTTGTGCCCAACCCGCAACCTCCAACCAGCCCACCCTCAGCCAGCCCAGCACCTGCACCTTCACTTCCATATCAGCCCATTCCTCTTTCGGCTCCCAGACCCGTCACACGTAGTCAGCATGGGATTTTCAAACCCAAACGACAATTAAATCTTAGCACTAATGTCACTAAATCCCCCCTGCCACGTAACCCCGTGTCTGCCCTTCATGACCCGAATTGGAAAATGGCTATGGATGATGAATTTAATGCTTTTATTAAAAATAAGACGTGGGAGTTGGTGCTCCGTCCACCTGATGTTAATGTGATTCGGTCTATGTGGTTTTTTACTCATAAAGAAAAATCTAATGGTGTTTTTGAGAGGCATAAGGCCCGTCTTGTAGGTGATGGCAAAACACAACAGGTTGGCATGGATTGTGGTGAGACTTTTAGCCCGGTAGTCAAGCCGGCAACTATTAGCACTGTTCTCAGTTTAGCCCTCTCTAAAGCATGGCCCATTCACCAACTTGACGTGAAGAATGCTTTCTTGCATGGAGAACTCAAAGAGGTTGTGTACATGCATCAGCCCATGGGTTTTAGGGACCCAGATCATCCTAATCATGTATGCTTGTTGAAGAAATCTCTACATGTGCTCAAACAGGCCCCTCGAGCTTGGTACAAGAGATTTGCTGATTATGTTTCTACTCTTGGGTTTTATCACAGTACTTCTGATCATTATCTCTTCATTTACCGGCAAGGTACAACTATGGCTTACATTCTTTTGTATGTGGATGATATTATATTGACAGCTTCCTCTGAAGCTATTCGCAAGTCTATCATATCCCTTCTTAGCTCGGAATTTGCTATGAAGGACTTGGGGCCGTTGAGTTATTTCTTGGGTATAGCTGTAACTCGTCATACAGGTGGTTTATTCTTATCTCAGCGAAAGTATACAGCAGAGATCATTGAACGGGCCGACATGTCATCTTGTAAGCCATCTCCTACTCCGGTTGACACTAAACCAAAGCTCAGTGCTAATTTCGGTACACCATATGCAGATCCATCTCATTATCGAAGCCTTACAGGGGCTCTTCAGTATCTCACTTTCACGAGACCTGATATTGCTTATGCTGTGCAACAGGTGTGTTTATTCATGCATGACTCGCGGGAAGAACACATGCACGCGCTCAAGCGTATTGTGCGACAGGTGTGTTTATTCTTGATTATGGCTTGCATCTTTATCCTTCTTCCACATCCACTCTTCTTTCTTATACAAATGCTGATTGGGGTGGGTGTCCGGATATCAGACACTCTACATCTGGTTATTGTGTGTTCCTTGGTGATAATTCAATTTCTTGGTCCGCCAAACGACAAGCTACTTGGTCACGATCTAGTGCAGAGGCGGAATACCGAGGCGTTGCCAATGTGGTTTCTGAGTCTTGTTGGTTACGAAACCTTCTTTTAGAACTTCATTGTCCTATTCAGAAAGCTACCTTGGTGTATTGTGATAATGTTAGTGCGATATATCTCTCTGGAAATCCTGTTCAACATCAACGCACTAAACATATCGAGATGGATATTCACTTTGTTCGCGAAAAGGTTGCTCGTGGGGAAGTTCACGTCTTACATGTCCCGTCACGTTATCAGATTGCAGATATTTTTACAAAGGGCCTTCCCTTGGTTCTATTTGAAGATTTTCGGGACAGTCTCAGCATACGACAACCTCCCACTTCGACTGCGGGTGTGTGTTAGAATATATGTAAATATATTTTGTATCTAGTCATAATGTTAATGATCTTGTGTATAATTAGTTTCCTTAATTATAGCATAGGACTCTCTCTTGTAATGGTTGTCTATAATCAAAATTATGCTAATGTGTATAATTAGTTTCCTTAATTATAGTCTAGGATATCTCTTGTAATGATTGTATATAACCACAATTATGTTAATGAAATCAGCACGGAATTATATTCTTTTATGTAAGACTGAAGTTGAGTTAAAAGATGCCCGATTTCCGGGAGATCTTGGTTATGGGACTAGAGTTCCTAATGACATGCTCATTGTCACAATTGTCCTTTTGTTACTCTGTTATTGCTTCTCTGATAATCCCATTAGGTGCTATGTATTTTGGCCTAGGATGGCTTGTACTGTGAAGTCAAAAGTGGGCGTGGATATGTGATGAAGCTGCATCCGTACACATTTGGAGTTGTTTTAGCAACTATTTGCACAAAAGATGCTGGAATGTAGTATTTTGTTCAGAGCTTGTTTTTTCTTTTGTATTAATTTAGTGCTCTGTATTTTGTTCTGAGATTGAGGGGAGGCTATTAGATAACTTAATGAAGCATCATTCAGTTATGACAGTTAGACTCCAAATGTAGTTGTAGCTAACTTGAAATATGAAGGAAAAAAACTCCTTTTTCTCTCTTTGCTATGATAGGATGAGATGTTAATGTTTGATACATAAAAGCTGTTTTACTGCATTTAGGTTACCATTTTGCAAAAGTGATGCTATAAAAAAAAGTTTACACAACATAATGAATGACAAGAACTTATTTTACAACTTGATGTGTCATAGTATATCAATGTCATTTTCTCATAATTTATTATCTAGATTTTTATCTCGCATATCATTAAGCATATTGTTTTGTGACTCTAATGTATGATGTTATAATTTTAAAGTGGTTGATTTAAGAAGAATTCTAGTAGATATTTTAGAGTTACCATTGGGATTGAATATTGATATTTATTTTGTGGCAGTCTAGAAACATCATTATTCCTTTGACCCTAAATTATTTATATGATGAATGAAACTCTTAGTAGACTTAGTACTTGCCTAAAAAAAAATAGACTTATTACTTGGTGTGTGGTTTGGAAAAAAAAAATTATATGAAAATTGAGAAGTTATTATGAAATGTATCTTTAATTCTAATAATAACAATAAAGAAATATATGCATGAACATAAGCAAAAAAAAACCTAAGTAACAAGTGAGTTGATTGTTTGTTTTCAGTAGTACAAAATATAGATGACCACAATAATTTTTTTTTCTAGCGTTGAGTTATGTTTTGCTTACATGATTGAAATTAATTTTGTAAGGGTGGCGATTAAGAATGAACCTTGTTTTCCTATGACTATGTTTCCAAGAATTCATCTCTAACTTTGACATAGTCTCCTTTCTAATTGAAAGTTTATAATAAAGATAAGGAAAAATAGAGTAAAATGTGATTTTCGAATTGTTGTGCTTATATGTAATGCCGTGCGACTTTTTTTTTATATTCTTTCCTATTTTATTTTAAAATTACTTGCTTTTATGAACATGCCTAAGAAAAAAAAAATTTGAGTACACAATTATAATATATATGTATATATAAGAGTTAGTTTGATTTCCTTTTGAATTTAACGTTAATCAGTCAATGTACATCTTTATTGGTTATATTTGATTTGGAGCCTTTGTGTTGAATTTTGTCTCCATAGAATCATAAACCCCTCTCGCAATATTAATAACATGCTTATTGTATTTGTTTGATTTGAATTGTTATTTGATTATGTGAGTTAAATTAGGAATTGGAACTATGTTTCTATGCATATGTTCAAACAGTAAAAGCTAAGGAAAGTAGGATTGCCATATTATGTTGTGAATTATGATGATTTATTATAAATGATTATCGATGTATGTTTGAATATGCGAATTACAAAGGTACATCATATTTCTACACTCCAATTTTTATTCTAGGATTTTAATCATAGATGAGTGCTATGTGATTGATACTTACCTGAATGTTGTTATATTTGTGATTAAATAAAGTATAGTCTAAAGCCCTTTTAATGAAAATTGTGATTATTATCTTTAGTTCAAAAAAAAATTGACGGTTCTCATGTTTGAATATATCAACTCTCATCTTGTTTTGTGTTCTTTGTTTCAACATAGAAGTGCATGTGCTAAAGGTATGGTAGGATGAAGATTTATTAAGTTATCGTTGAATTATTGTTATGTACATGTTTAGTTAAGTATAGTTACAATTTTCGAGGACGAAATTTCTTGAAGGAGGGAAGAAATGTAACATCACAAAAATTATCTATTAGGTAATTTAATAGAAATTGAATGATTATAATGATTATAATTCAAGTTTAGAAGTGGTTAAAATCTCATAAGTGATTTAAAAGAATTTAAATAGATAGTTTCGAGTGTTTTAGGCACAATTTCATACAAGAGACCTCCTATGACTCAATACCAAATTTCATATGGATATTTCATAGCCAAACTGAACTTTTTTAGACTTTATTCCTTCATAAGAAATGTAGATATATCTCTTAGCTTTCCATAGACACCAAATTCATCCGAATTGAATTTTTTAGCTCAAGTTATGACCAAATTCGTACACACTGTTCGGATTCCAGCGCCAAATCCGTTTTTCTAACTTCTATCCCGATTTTGACCATATAAACGTCTGTTTCAGATTTTATGGTCTTCATGAAAGTTGTATATATTTCTTTTATCTTTCCAACGATATAAAATTCATAATTTTTGATATCTACAACTCAAGATATATGCGAAATACAGAGTTGTATGCTTGGTAAGTGGGTCTGACGCGTTTTTACACGTTTTGGGCTATTAGGGGCTCTATAAATTGAATCTTAACACTCTTAGGGTGCGTTTTAAACCTTAATTACACCTATAAACTCAAACGGATAAGGAGAGAATAAATTCAAGGATTGTGATGAAAGAGTCGTGGATGAGGGAGTCTAGGAAGAGGAAGATGAGGAGAACTCTTGGCAAACACTAGGATTCGCCGTAGGAAACGCTTGGAGCTACTTGGAGGTCTTTAAGAGGTGAGCAACAATACGATTATGAAACCTTTCCATGGTATATGTGTTTGTTGTGTTAACAAGGGTTTACCTACGATTTTGGGAGATTTTAATGGAGATGCATGTTGTAAATAACCTAAATTCTAAAATTGGGGGTTTTGTTAAAAAGAGGAATAAATTGATTAATTGATGTTGTAATGTGCTTATTCATTTATGATATGTTGTGATATTCATGATTGTTTGTTATTGGTGGAAATTTATATATTTAAATTGTGGAAAATATTTTGTTACATACATGAGACATGACATATGTGAATTATAATATGTTGTATGATGTGTACCGCAATACCACCTATGATAGGGGTATCGAAAAGTAATACCGCAGTAATGGGGTATCGAAAGTAACATCGCTATATAATTGGAATGTCGAAAAAGAGCAATACCGCCTATAAAGGGGTATCGAAAGTAACAGGGAGAAATACAACCATGTGCACATGGGAGGTATCGAAATAGAAATGTCCCCGACAGGAGGGTGACATCGAAACAATCCTCATGAGTAGGGGTGGGCAATGGGACGCCAGTGTCGTGTGATGTGTGAGATTTATGGCATGCCAGCAAGAGACCAATTTAAGATTAAGGTCTCCGAGCCACTTGGATTATTTTCGAGATTATTTGGTATGTGGAATGTGATGCATTGAAGTGATTTGTCCTTATGCTATATGTTTTTGAGTTGTTGATATTACTGTTGTTATTAAGTGTATATTAATATATATTATTTTTCACAAATTAGAGGATACCATGGACAGTTTTTCCGGTTATCGCGCTGGCTGAGAACAACACTATTTTCGAAACATTTTATAACTGTATTGTTGTTCACTGGGATTTTATATCTCATCAAAAAGTGTTGTTTTCAGAGCCCGAGGATATCGTCGTTGAGGACGCAAAGACTTGAGGAATATATCTTTTAGCTTTTAGTTTGGTTAGTATTGTGGGATGGATTATGGGGACCATGTAGACGTCGTTATTATTATTTTTTCACGGATTGTAGTAGACGCTCGATTTTGAGGCTTTTCAGTTTATTTCGTTGTATTGGATTTTTATCTCTACTTTGATATTTATTTTATTATTATGAGATTATTTTCAGACTTAAATAAATTTTCAAAATTTGTATGTTATGAATTTTACCTTTATTAAATAATTTTAAATAATTTTATCATTTTTATGAATGAGTTACTACTATAACGAAGGGCGTTACACTAACCACACAATTCCCATTATAACATCTACACCTCCAAGATCAAGCACGTAGGCATCCATGGTGTTGGGTGTGTCACTCCTAAGTGGGTCCCACATTAATTAAAAGAAAAAAATAATAATAAAATGAGTTATTAATGGGCCAAGCCCAAGTGGCATTTGAAAAATGGTTTGAAATAAAAAGGAAAGAAAGGGTATGTGCTGAGTGTGACGTGCCTGACGCGTAAAAGAAAATCCGAGAAACAGAGGAGAGAGTTTGGCGCAAGAAGAAAAGAGAAGAAGAAAGGGGGTTCAGGAGGTGGAAGGTGGTACAGCAAACTTGCTCCGTTTTTGCTGAAATTTCATTATGTTATTCCTACCAATGAGCTCGTCAGTTTGATATATTCTATTGGTTGTTTTGTCTTCTCTTTGAGCTGAGTTGTTATACCCATTGTTGTGGGGTTTCTCTCTTGTTGCTTGCTTGTATCCACCTTTTGGGTGATGTATTGCTGATTTGGTGTTCTCTAGTATTTCTAGGAAGACTTGGTGTACCCATTATTATTTATAGTGGAAGTTTTTGCTGGACCTGGTCCCGTGGTTTTTATCCCTACACTGGGGAGTTTTCCACGTTAAAAATTGTGGTGTCATTCCTATTTATTTTTCTACCGTTGATACTATCCCGTGGAAGAATATTTTTATTGTACCTATTTATTTACACAGGTAAAAGGAAAAATATTTACTTCGTCAGAGATCGTTATCTCCGACTTTTTCCCAACAGATGATTACATCAATGCTGCCGAAATTCAACATTCAATGGCCATCACCTAATCTTCACTCCTAGCTAACTCCTTAGTGTGACTGACATCAAGTCCCAAAGCAGTAGTGACTTGGGAATTGATAAAATTATGACTGGCCCTATTGTCATTTAAAAGCAAGATGCTCCTAGCAAGGAGAAAACCACTAGCCCTAAGCTCAAAGTCGAAAACCCAAATAAATTTCTCATAAGATTCATCAATGTCGAGAGAAAAACTCCCAATATTTGAATGGATAGAAGAACCAAAAATTTGACAAGCTTCTGCAGTAGTGACATTCGTCCATTACTTTTTTTCCCATACATCTCTTATAGGTAAATCCAACAGACTTCTCTTATAGGTAAGTCTAAATATAGATAACATAATTTAAGAAGAAAAATAGTACTGCAAGTACTTTAAGATACTAAACCAAAATGTCACACTCACAATACCATTCAAACCAGCAAAAAACATAGTTGTTCCATACTAAACCAAAATATGGCAATTGTCTCAAATCTCAAGTTTTGACTAAATTTCTACTTCTTTTGTCTAACTCTGACCAGTTTTGAAATTCTTTTATGTCTTTGTTAAATCGCCACCAACCAGAAAAGCAGCGTCAACATGTTGGTCAAAACTGCAATGGAGCATAGGCACTTGAGACAAACCTAACCAGTGTTTTCTATAAACGAAATCTTAAGACCAGATTCTTTTATGAATTTGTTTACATAGGCTCACAACAGTGACTTGTTCGTGACTCTTCTTAATTATCTGAGCTAGAGCATAACTAAAAACATTGTAATATCTGCTAGCAACTTTCATCTCTTCGGATCCTTGTAAAGAATTGCAAGCGGAAAACACACTCACCAAAGGGGACTCTTCCTTTGTGTTCTTGTTGTTTGCTTCTTAGCTGTTTGGACACAAACATACAAAACGACATAAAAGATTAGGATTCAATTAAAGAAAAGTAGCAGTAGAGAAAAACAACTTTTTAGAAAGGAGTTTTATTAACCTCTCCCCCATGCCATGTGAAATTAATTATGGCTATGTAACACAAGATGATGCTAAACTGTCAACTTTAACAGCTGGGGAAACTTTATACTACTCAGCTCAACCTAAAAATATTTTATCCTCTGGACGTGTAGATAATTGAGAATTCTAATTTGTTTCACTCCTAGGAATAGAAATAGTGTCTATAGAAAGACAACATTTTCCAATGAGAATAAAGTCAATAATTGTTGTCAAGTTTTAGCTTAAAATAAAGATTTTGAGATTCTATGACCATAGCAGAGAAGAACGAACGAGCAGATATGACACTCAGAGAAATGGGCCTGCAAGATGAAATTAACACAAGGACTGGAGGGTGGGTTTCTAAAGGCTTGAGTGGAGGACAAAAGAGTAGACTTAGCATTTGCATTGAGGTTCTAACACGCCCAAGACTTATCTTCCTTGATAAACCAACTAGTGGGCTTGATAGTGCAGCTTCCTATTATGTTATGGAAGGAATTGCACGTCTAAATAAAATGGATGGCATTCAAAGGACTATTGTTGCATCCATCCATCAACCTAGTAGTGAAGTTTTTGAACTCTTCCATGACCTTTGTCTTCCGTCTTCTGGTGAAACAGTATATTTTGGTCCAGCTTGTGCTGCTAATCAGGTTAGGAACTAAAATGCTAATAATTAAAGAAGCAAATTTTGATGTGAAGTTTGCCAGATAAGTAACATTTTTTATTCAGTGCAATTTTATGCTTCAAATGGTTTTCCTTGCCCAACTCTCCACAATTCTTCTAACCATTACTTAAGGATCATAAACAAAGATTTCGACCAGGTATGCAAACTTCCTGAGTTTGACTGATATTATCATGGTTTTAAATATGGGTCCGCAACCATAATTGGGGTTATGACATTGTGATTTTGGTAGTCTTCAAAACTGCACTACGATCATAATTGCGGCCGTATTTATTCACAATTGTCCGTTGTTGGAATATTTTATTCCAATATGGTGTTGTAGTCAGATGTTGGTAATTAATTATATTAGCTATTTATCAATTAGGAATCATAATTAACTTTCAATAATGCAAATTTTTTTTTACACTACTAATGAATTAAAATTATAATTACAATTAGGTAAAAAAATTGTTAGAGAGATTGACATCAGACCTATCATAACTTTTGAAACCTACACATAATTGGTTGGTCAAGTTAAAACAGATAAAGGCAATATTAGATATTGTACAAGGTGGCGATGTAATAGGATTAGGAGGCAAGGAACATCAAAGAAGAATTAAAGAAATAACAAGAAGGAATCGCGGGTTCCGAATTTGCATTTGTAGGAACAAAGCAGTGAACAATCTCGCCATCCTCGTTCTTCACGAGGAGTCTATGTCGACTCTAGTATACTAACAGAACGTCATCAGGTGTTGCGTTGTCAACAAGTGACCCTATCTCCGACCAAATATTGAAGCCAATGGCTTTGATGGAAGACAACATTGTGTCTGTATCAACCAGGATGGTAATGTTTTCCTCATAAAAGGAATATTCCTTCACGAGCCACTTTTTCACCACGAGGACGTAATTGACTCTTTCTTTCAATTCATTCTTAGTGCCTGGGTAGTTACATCCTATGAGGACCGCCTTCTTCGCCATTACCGTTGTCAGAATTGTTGGAACACAAGTGTAGAAGTTGAAACACAAAGGAAGGAAATGGGAAAGCTTGCAATGGAGAGCTTGCAACGTGAACTCTTGCCAAGAGAAGATGAAAAAGTAGAAGTTTAAACACGGACTAAGGAAATGGGAAAGCTTTCAATGGAGAGATACTGATTACCAAAATATAGAAGTTCAAACGCAGAGGAAGGAAATGGGAAAGCTTGCAATGGAGAGTTTGCAACGTGAACTCTTGCCAAGAGAAGAGAAGATGAACAAGTAGAAGTTCAAACACAGACCAAGGAAATGGGAAAACTTGCAATCGAGAAGTACCGATTACCAAATTGTAGAAGTTCAAACATAGAGGAAGGAAATGGGAAAGCTTGCAATGGAGAGATTGCAACGTGAACTCTTGCCAAGTTGCCATGAGAAGAGAAGATGAACAGTCATGACTCCCAAAAAATGGAAAATGTGAGAAATTTTTGAAATTAAAAATAGCACCTTTTATTGTTTCATTTTAATGGTTAAATACAATTAGTGGTGATATGTTGACACGCAAATGTTGAGTGGTGCGGTGGTTGTGTCCTATAACACCTGGGTGCCAATGAGGGTGGGGAGTGGTCGTCGGTGCAAGAAGGCACGAACAAGGAGCGGCTCCTGGCAGGCTTGGTGTCAATTACTACATGCAGATGGTTCAATTTATAGACAAACTCATGTCACTTGGTGAAAGAAAACAACTCTTCAAAAGTTCCACAATAGGTCAAATTCGATACATAAGTAGTATTGACGTTCCTTAACTGACACAAGACATTAGTTGGCCTAGCGGCCAGCGGATGCATCCCTTCCCTCAAAGAGTTGGGTTGGAAATAAGATTCGAACACTAACCCAGGCACCCAACAAATGAAGTCGCTACCGCTAGGCTATGCGACCAAGCAATGATAATTAGGCGCCATTAATTAGATTTAACCGTTTAAGAATTTTGAAAATTTCTCACAATCCCCCACCATTTTCAAAATAAATCCAAATCCCATTATTCCGAAAATCGCATGCTTTCAGACAAAGGTATCTTGGCGATTTGAACCTTTGCTTAGTAAGCCATGGGTTTCACTCATCCCCGAATAATTTGGTAGACAAGCTTTGAACCAAATATTCATTAGTACAAGCATGCATGACTTACACATGAAATCTCGGTACCATTGAACGACGTGATAGTGTGACACATTTGGTAAGGCCTTGTGTCGTTTATCCTTTTCATGAAAGCTTACAGAGTCAAGCCCAACTCTAAGAAGTGGCCACACTTCACTCTCACATAGGTGGACTTTACTAGAAGCACCCCCATAAGTTGAGCACCTCAGCACATATTTGCTATAGGTCCATTAAGAGCAAAAGCTCACCCTTTTCTTTTATGTCCTTATGGTTTCCAAGTACTTTTAAATCTTGTGATGCATCTATTTATCAAGTACTTGCAATCACTCTCATAGTGTACTTTGACCCATTGAACTCAAGACTTGATGCTACTCAAGTGTGAGTCGGGTTTCCACCATTGGTGATCATGTAGATATGGGCCTGAGTCCCATCCCTAATGATGTTTTCAACACCATATCCCTTGTCAGTCCTTTCGTCAAAGGATCTGCAAGATTCCTCTCTGTTTTCATAAAGACTATGGATATTACTCCATTTGTAATCAAATCTTTTACAAAGCTATGTCTTAGGCCAATGTGCCTGGACTTTCCATTATAAACCTGGCTATATGCCTTTGATAGTGTTGATTGACTATCACAATGTATGGATATTGGTGCTATTGGCTTTCGCCAAATTGGTATCTCATAAATCAAATTTCTAAGACATTCAGCTTCTTTGCTTCCTGCTGCCAATGCTATGAATTCTGCAGCCATGGCGGAGTCAGCAATGCAAGTTTGTTTCTTGGATCCCCAAGAAATAGCACCCCCACCAAGTGTGAAGACCCAACCACTTGTTGAAGCATGATCTTCTGTATAAGTCACCCAACTGGCATCCGTGTAACCTTCTAATACTGAAGGATGCCCATTATAGTTCAAACTATAATTCATTGTCCACTTCAAGTATTTCAATACTCTTTGGACAACATGCAAATGGTCTTTGCTTGGATTACTTGTATACCTACTTAGTCTCCCTATAACATATGCAATGTCTGGTCTAGTACATGTCATGGCATACATTAAGCATCAAATTACTTTTGAGTATTCAAGTTGTGCTACTGGACAACCTTTATTTGGTACTAAATTAGTGTTATGATCAAAGGGAGTAACAACATATTGACAATTAAATTCATTAAATTTCTTTAACACGTTTTCTATATAATGAGATTGGGACAAAACTATGTTCTCGCCATCTCTAATTATTCTAATCCCTAGTATCACATCGGCTTCACCTAAGTCTTTCATATCAAAATTCCTAGAGAGAAAACTCTTAGTGTTTTCCACCTCATCTAGATTAGTACCAAATATTAGCATATCATCAACATATAAACAAATCATAACAACTTTTCCATTATGGAATACTATAAATACACTTGTCAGATTCATTTATTTTATATCCATTAGCTAGCATAACTTGATCAAACTTTTGATGCTATTGTTTAGGAGCTTGTTTTAGTCCATACAATGCCTTATTCAATTTACACACCTTCTTTTCTTGACCATTAACCATAAACCCTTCAGGTTGTGACATATACACCTCTTCATCTAACTCCCCATCAAGAAATGCTGTTTTCACATCCATTTGATGAATGACAAACTTATAGATGGATGCAAGTGCCAATAGCACTCTAATTGAGGCAATTCTTGCCACAGGTGCATATGTATCAAAATAGTCAATGCCCTCTTTTTGTGTAAATCCCTTAGCAACTAGTCTTGCCTTAAACCTATCTATGGTTCTGTAACACCTGGGTGCCGATGAGGCCGGGGAGTGATCGCCGGTGCAAGAAGGCACAGACAAGGAGCGGCTCCTGGCAGGCTTCTAGGCGGAGGGACACATGAATGAACCGATTACACACCTGAATGAGAGGGATCCTGTGTAGGTATGGGACTATACAGTTGATGATGGCTTATATGAATTGATTGGTACTACCTATACCAACAAGATGCATCTTCTTTTCGGGAGCTCGTCACTTAAGAACTCCACAGTTAAGCGTGCTTGACTTGAAGCAATTTTGGGATGGGTGACCTCCTGGGAAGTTTTCCCAGGAAGCGTGTGAGTGAGGACAAAGCACGCTGAAAAGACCTGTGTTGGTTTGTGGGGATAGTCGTTAATCCATATAGCAGCCAGGGATATTACAAATGGTATCAGAGCAGCACCTCTCCCAGTACGGTGGGGTTCGGGGATGAACTAAGCGGAAGCTGGTGGGCATGTAACACCCGGGTGCCGACAAGGGAGGTGAGTGGTCGCCGGTGCAAGAAGGCACAAACAAGGAGCGGCTCCTGGCAGACTTCTAGGCGGAGGGAGACATGAACGAACCAATTGCACACCCAAATGAGAGGGATCCTGAGACTGTGTAGGTATGGGACTATACAGTTGAGGAAGGCTTATATGAATTGATTGGTACTACCTATACTAACAAGATGCATCTTCTTTTCGGTAGCCCATCACTTAAGAACTCCACAGTTAAGCGAGCTTGACTTGGAGCAATTCTGGGATGGGTGACCTCCTGGGAAGTTTTACCGGGAAGCGTGTGAGTGAGGACAAAGCACGCTGAAAAGACCCGTGTTGGTTTGTGGGGACAGTTGTCAATCCATAAAGCAGCCATGGATGTTACAGGTTCCATCTACCTTCATTTTCCTTTTGAAAATCCATTTACAACCTATAGGTTTGGAACCAGGTGGAAGGTCTACTAATTTCCACGTTTTATTCCCTATTATTGAGTCTATTTCCTCTTGTATAGCTTCCTTCCAGAAAGCGGTATCTTGAGACTTTATTGCCTCTTCGAATGTTTATGGATCACTTTCTGTATTATAACATATTGGTCCATAACTGTCTATGGACTTTCTTGTTCCTTCAACAAGGAACATGAAAAAGTCTGGTCCATAAGTTTTCTCTTTCCTAGCTCTCTGACTTCTTCTAAGTTCTGAACTCTCTAAAGTATCATTATTAAATACATTGGTTTTTAGATTATGTGCATTACTATGAACATCATTTTTGTGACTTGGAATTGAGTTAAACCTATCTTCTTGAGAGATAGCATCCCTAGACTCAATTATTGTATTTACAGGATATGAGTCATTAGATTCTATAACCATGAATCTATATGCTTTGCTATTTTTAGCATAGCCCGGGAACACACATTCAATTCCCCTTTCACCTAATTTCTTTCTTTTTAGTTCAGGAACTTTTTCTATTACCCTACAACCCCAAACTTTGAAATAGTCAAGGTTGGGCTTTCTATTTTTCCAAAGTTCATATGTGGTTATTTTGTTCTTTTTGTTTGGAACTCTATTCAAGATATAACAAGCCGTCAATAAGGCTTCTCCCCAATAACCCTTTGCTAGACCAGAATATGATAACATTGCATTTACCATTTCTTCTAATACCCTATTTTTCCTTTCAGCTATGTCGTTTTGTTGTGGGGAATAAGGTGCGGTTGTTTGGTGAATTATTCCAGTAGACTCAAAGTAACTAGGGTTATAGAACTCTCCTCCTCTATCACTCCTAAAACATTTAATAAATGTTTCATGTTGAAGTTCTACTTTTGTTTTAAATATCTTAAATTTATCTAACAATTCATCATTTGAATGCATTAAATATACTTAGCAATATCTAGTACAATCATCTATGAAATATACTTAGCAATATACAAGTTGTACATGCATCCGAAATCCTACTTGTTTTAGGAATTAAACATGAGTTCATCATTTCATCCATATTCCTAAAATTAACATGTCCTAAACGAGAATGCCATAAATTACAAGACTCAACAATATAAGCATAAATAAATCCATTATCATTAATAATATTGAGTTTGAACATATTCTCACAAAGGTATCCCTTTCCTACAAACATTCCTCCCTTAGAGAGAATAAACTTGTCTCCCTCAAATACACATTTGAACCCGTACTTATTAAGTAATGGTACAGAAATTAAATTCTTCCTAACATCTGGTACATAATAAACATATGTAAGAGTGACTAATTTTCCCGAAGTGAATTCTAGTTCCATCGTCCCTTTGCCTTTAACTTGGACAGTTGATGCATTCCCCATATATAGAACGGTTCCATCTTCTTCATTAATTGTCTTGAAGAGATCCTTGTTCTTACACACATGGCGACTTGCACCGGAGTCAATCCACCATGATCCAACATCTTCTATCATGTTGATTTCGGAAATGACCACAACAAGATTGTCCTTTGTTGCACTAGATTCCTTCTCTTTCTCCTTTTTCAGGAGACGACAATTCCTCTTGAAATGTCCCGATTTTCCACAATAGAAACAACCATTTTTCTTTTTCTTTTTCTTGTAGTCATACTCATTGTTCTTTTCATGAGATTTTCCAAAATCTCGATTCCTCTTTTTAGAGGACTTACCAGATTTCCCTTCCTCTACTACATGCACCTTCTCATGAACAGAATGTTCTTTAGTATCATCTTGTTTACGATACTCTTCTTCTAAACGAAGGTGATTACCCAATTGTTCAAGAGAAATGTTATCTTTCCGATGTTTAAGACTTCTTTTAAAGTCTTTCCATGAAGGAGGAAGTTTGTTAATGATTGAGGAGACAATGATGGTTTAATCCATGTGCATATTATGTTGTTTGTAGTTATTGAGAATACGTTCAATTTCATTAATTTGTTCCATGATAGGCATACCATCAACCATTTTATAATTATTAAAACGACTAACAAGAAATTTCTTACTTGTTGCATCCTCCATCATGTATCTTGCCTCAAGTTTCTCTCATATTTCTTTGGAGGATCCCGCATTTTGATACACATCGAACAATGAGTCAGTCATGCCATTCAAAATATGCCCCATGCAAATGTAGTCATCATTAACCCACTTGTTCCTCTCACGAGTCTCATTGATGGTCTCATCTTCTCTTTCCTCTGGTCTTGGTGTGTTCAACACATAGGCCACCTTCAATGTTGTAAGAAGGAAGTGCATCTTCTTTTGCCAACGATGAAAGTTTCCGCCTTCAAACCTCTCAAGTTTCATCAAGTCAGAAGTCATCTACTTCAACGTTGCAGCCATTATTACAGAAATCGAACCTAAAGATTGTTAGAAAATGAGGTATGGATCTGCAACAAAGAAGAAGAAAATAATGGTAATGCGCAATCTCCAAGGTGTGTGAGGACACTAGGCTTTAGGTTTGATTTGCCCCCACCAATCTCTCCTCGTAGATTGGATGCAACATGTGTAACTGACGAATCCCCTTCAGGATACAATGGAGAACCTTGGTTTGGTTTGGACACCCTAAACCAAGCGTATCGTCAATGGCAGTTTATAGAACAATAGTCTTCTTAACTCTCTCTGCATACAAGGGAGAAAAGAAGGTGATTTGGAGTGAAGAATGGTTGAGAGATTCTGAGTTTTTCGTGTCAATTACTGTATGCAGATGGTTCTATTTATAAACTCATGTCACTTGGTGAAAGAAAACAACTCTTCAAAAGTTCCACAATCGGTCAAATTTGATACATAAGTAGTATTAACGTTCATTAACTAACACAATACATCAGTTGGACTAACGGCCAACGGATGCGTCCCTTCCCTCACAGCCAGGTTCGAATCCGCTCAACAGCACATTATCATTTTATTTTTTCAGAACGTTAAACAACGGTCATAATATTCAACAAAAATGAGGGAAGTATGATTCGAACACTAACCTAGGCGCCCAACAAATGAAGTCGCTACCGCTAGGCTACGCGACCGAGTAATGATAATTAGGCGCCATTAATTAGATTTAACCGTTTAAGAATTTTGAAAATTTCTCACAGTATCACCACTATACTTTTAAAAAATTACACAATCTTTTACAAGTATACAGTCATAAAGGATTCCCCATCTTTGTCCTAATTTGAGATTCCTCACTCAAGTAACTAAACACCTAATGATACCCCACCTTAGATACAAATTGGGATAACCCACCCAATTCTAAAAACAACAATATCAAATCAAATAATGCTATTACACTTTAAAGATGCATCACTTCTAAAAAGCATTAATGATAAAAAATTAGAAAGTAGAAGAAGAAGACTCAAGTGATCAAAATGACAGCATATAACAGTACAATAATTATAAAAAATTTCGTGTACAAACTTTTCTGAAAAATTCCTTTATATAGAAATGACAAAATCAGTTTGTTGTTATATAACTAAAAGTAATCGATTACTTTCAAAAGTGATCACTTACTTTTGCCAGAAAAGCAAGATTGTAAAGAAAACACGTGGTAATCGATTACTTCCCAAAGTAATTGATTACTTTACTAAATAATCATGTTTTTGGTTCAAAACTCTTTGCAAAAATAATTCCATTTAATTTTAAACATTCTCTATATTTTTTAAATCATTTTGATGTTTAAAACCTTTTCAAAAAATATTTTTTTTGAACCAACTATTAAAATATCTAATTTTTTAATCATGCATCAAAATCGCAAAATTATTACAAGTGTTCAAAATATGGAGATGGAACTTTGGTGAGCATCATCTACAGTTCTTAGCCTAACCACCACTCCACAACACCCCACCTCCGCACCCTGCACCCACACGCCACACTACTCCCTTATGATAATTTGTCATTCTACATAAATTAATGAGAAATTCCAACAGCTATCAAGTTCATTAGTGATTAGTCTAGGAAATCCTGCAGTTGCGTGCGGAGGATACCTTAAGAAACCTAAAGTTCATTAGTGATTTTTTTAAATTAAATTACAAAAGAAATCAACCCTTTCTATTTTATTTTATTTTTTAATTTAGAAAAGATTGTACATTAATTGTCATGATTGAAATCGCGGTGGAGCAAGTCGAGATCTCGCGGTGGAGACGGTAAGGTGGTGCCGCATATGGTAGTGAGCATCATGCTTGTTGGAGATGGTAATGGATGACATGATGGTTGTATATTCTCGCTTCTTGTTATTGCATTCACACATGAGATATTGTTAGATGGCTGTATGAGATTGTCCTGTATATTTATCATTGTAGGAACTGAGTTCAACCTTTCTCTTTAGCCCCATCTCATCAATCTTGATGTATACAAAGGAGTGTGGTTCCTTCAATAAATTTGTAGGTGGCAGTGGTAGCTTTGAACTCACTGGTTGAGTTGATTTGAAGAAGTGCTTATGGTGTTGGTGAAGGAGAAAGATGCGTCGGTTCTGTTTGCTACTTGGAGAGGTGGTGATGGTGGAAAATGTTGGCTATGCATATTCATGCATATGGTTTCTATTTATGCATTGTTTCTGTACATTGACAAAAGTCATTGTGTGTCTTCTGAATGTTGCTATATATAAAAATACGTTAATAATTTTTAGTCAAAAAATAAAAATAAAAATACATTAATAATATAACCAAATCCTTAAAAATTAAAAGAGATCCCATCAAAATGGGGTGTTCACATTTCTAATGAAGGGATTTTAATTATTGGATTATTAATCATTAATAAAGATTATAATATAAATCATATATGAATACAAGTGAGCACTAGACAATTAATTAAATTTTTTTTTACTGGAATTAGCTTTCAATTTTGGATTTTCATGTATGATTTAAAAATTTAGATTTACTCCTCCAACCTGTTGGCAATGACAACCACAACCCAACCCTTAAGCAACTTCTATTAGAGATGCTCCAAATTCAGCTCAAAGCATTTCTTTCAAACGACAAGGGAAAAAAAGGACAACTTATGGTGAATTTTACATTGTAATCCGCATGCCATGGCTATAGGAGATTTTTGTTGATTATTGAATTGGTACTGCGTCATCTAAATGTGAACAAACTTCCAATAAAAATACAAAATCGAACATTGTACCCCTAAATTCTATACAGTAAACTAAAGCAAAGAAAATGCGGTACCCCATTTGCCGTCACACCATAACACCACCAATTAGCTGCTAAAAATATCATGATCAACTAATCACAAAACAAATCTAATTTTAAGACAAGAAACCCGAAATTCATGGTCTATGCATGTCTTTCAAATAAACCAACATAAGAGCTTTTCAGGGGTTTGACTAATTTGACGCTATTCCTCTTTCATCATTCTCTTCCCCTTCCTTAATTTTCATTCCATAGCTTCCATATGCACATTAATTTGCATATGACATCTATGTTCTAAATCAAGCTTGATTAATTTGTACCAAGTTGTGTCTCTTCTAGTGACATGGCTGGACCTGCATTGAACATGAGCATATATGTATGCGAGGTCTCAACCAGGTTTCCACGGTCAAGTGGGATATTCTTCGGTCATAACCCATTGAAATACGCCCTGCCAGTCATCGTTCTTCAGATATCATTAGTCGGAATGTTGACCACAATCTTGCAGCTCCTACTTACTCCACTCGGGGAGACTAGCTTCTTTGCACACTTGCTGGTAATTACTATAATATTTCATCAAATTCTTATTTGTTTCCCATTTTGGTATATCATATATCTCTTAATAATATTTTATCATATAAGTTAAAATTTCAACTAATATTAAAAAAGTCGAATGTCAATTGTCAAAAAAAACAAAGTCGAATATCTGGCAGTTGGCACGATATTATGGATGATAACAAAATATAATACACCAAAACGGGACAGTAAATCCTTACTCCATGGTATTCAGCATTCTTTTACATTGGAAAATAATGTCTGTTCGAAGGAATTAAATATTAGCCAAAGTATATGTTGATACATAGATCATTTCAAAAATGCTTGTTACACACATCACTTGCAAGCTATTCTCCTCACGCCACCACAAGTAACAAAATGAGGATAGAGATAGTAGAAAATTAAGATAAAACCAGCTATATAATCAGAGATAAAAACTATACAAATGTGGAGTGATCTGTGTGTAGATGTGTATATACTATATACAACATTATTCATGTCATTAGACCCAAAAGAAAAGTATTGATTGATACTTGATTCATGTCTAAAGTGTAAACCAGTGCCTGCTTATATTTTAACTGGATTCCAATATTGAAGAATCAAATCTGTAATTCTATATATCAAGAAGAAAATAGTAAGGGAAGTCATCATCTTTGGCATTTCTTTTAGGATTGTAAAACTGGTACTGGAAAGTGGCTAATTCTTCTCTTGTTGTTGGAATGTGTTTCAGGCAGGCTTGATAGTGGGACCATCAATACTTGGAGAAATTGAATCAGTTAAAAAACTGCTTTTCCCACCCAAAACTTTCTATATAAATGACACAATAGCCTTTTTTGGGAGCATGATGTACATGTTCTTAATTGGAGTCAGAATAGATTTATCTTCGGTCATCAAGGGACTAAAAAAAGGAAAAGGACTTGGGCCATTGGTACATGTTCTTTCATAATACCACTCATGCTTAGCACAATTGCTGCTATTCTTCTAAGGTTGATGTTGAGCTCTCCAGAAGAAAAACTCCACTCATCCATACTTTTCATAGCATTTTTCTTCTCATCTACTTCCTTCCATGTCACTGCCACTCATTTAGCAGATCTAAAGCTCCTAAATTCAGAGCTTGGTAGAATAGGAATCTCTTCAGCTATGGTGGGTGGAATGTTCTCTGCAATCTGGGTGACCAGTGTGTTCACAAGTAGGCAGAGTACTTTAAGGCATGACAACTCTTTCAATATGATGATGGTTTCTTTGATTGTTTTGGTGGTTTTCATAGTATATGTTCTTAGGCCTATCATGTTATGGATGGTAAGGCAGACACCAAAAGGGAAACCAATCAAAGAGTCCTACATATTCTTTGTCCTTTTCATGTTGTTGGGGTGTTCATTCTTTGGGGAGTTTATTGGTGAGCACTTCCTGATAGGGCCTATTCTTCTGGGCATGGCAGTACCAGATGGACCCCCATTGGGGTCAGCATTGGTAGAAAAGCTTGAGACCATGGTCTCAGCAGTGTTCTTGCCCTTGTACTTCCTCTTCAGTGGTTCCAAATTCCAGGTCCGTGTGATTGATACCCCTAGCTTTGCAATTGTGCAGCTTGTGGCTTTTATTAGCTTCCTTGGGAAGGTTATAGGAACCATGCTTCCTTCAATGTACTGCAAGATGCCGGTGGTTGATGCTCTCTGCTTAGGCCTCATCATGGGTTCCCGCGGCATCACTGACATGCTTTACTTTCAATCATCTCTACACCTTCTTGTAAGAATACACACACACATATCCTGCTATTTTTCCATCAAGTATATATTTGCTATTCGCACATCGCACCACATAATTTGTACACCATTTTTATATCGTCGGCCAGAGTTTTAAATAAAGGTCCGTGACCATAATTGGGACCGCAACGTTTTGGTTTTGGAGTTTTCTGAAATCGAAACATGACTGCAATTGCGGCCGTAATGGCTACATTTTTCCACAATTGTCCACAATTGCAGTAAACGCAACACAACTGCAACTACGACCGCAATTTAAAACCTTGCTGTGGTTAATAATGTACAAATTTCTGGTAAACAACCTGTTATATAATAATGTGGTTAACTATATATTCATACATTGTTAAAAATAGTGTACAATATAATGATGTTCAAGCACCCTTTCCCTTTTCTAGCATGCAATGATGCAATGACATTAATCAAAGCAGCATATTTCCTGGTTTCTGGTTCTTTCTAATAGCCAGTTGAATATGTTAATATGTGTTGCAGATTATAGATGAACAATCATATGGTAACGTGGTGATAGCTTTGTTATGGTTGACAGGAGTGGCCACACCCATAGTGAAATACCTGTATGATCCATCTAAGAGGTACTTGACCTCAAATAAGAGAAGGACCATTGAGCATGCTTCTCCCAATGCTGAACTTCGTCTCATGGCTTGCATGCACTGTGAAGAAAACTCCCTATCAATCATCAATCTTCTTGAAATGTCCAATCCCTCATTGGAGAGTCCCATTTGTTTCTATGTCTTGCGTCTCATTCAACTTACAGCCAGAGCAATTCCACTTTTCATAGATCATCAACCAGGCAACAACAGCAACTCAGACTCATCATCATACTTTAGTCAATCAGAGCACGCAATAAATGCTTTCAGATCATATGAGGAGATGAATTCAGGCAAAGTGGTTGTGAAACTCTTCTCATCTATCTCCCCTTATGAGACAATGCATGATGAGATATGCATCCAAGCTGCTGATAAGAGAGCTTCTATGCTGATTGTACCTTTTCATAGACAGTGGACACCAAATGGGGTTTCAGAATCAGCACAGCCCATTAGAGCATTGAACCACCAATTGCTTAGAATTGCACCTTGCTCAGTTGGGATCCTAGTTGAACGTGGTAACTTGAGTAGGAACAACCCTTTAACATGTGTGTCATTTTACAGTGTTGGAGTGGTCTTTATAGAAGGGCCAGATGACCGTGAAGCCTTAGCATATGCAATGCGCATGGCTGAACGTTCAAATGTAAGGATCACAGTGGTAAGGTTAATAGAACCTCACAAGAAAACTATGACTTTGATCAATAGGGATAATGATGGTAATTTGATTCACAAGTTTAAGGTTGAGTATGTTCATATCAAACGGCATGATTATAGAGAGGAAATTGTGAGAGATAGTGTGGAAGTGATCAATGTGGTAAGGTCACTAGAAGGTTCCTTTGATTTGATTTTGGTTGGTAGGCGCCATGCAAGTGAGTCATCATCATTGTTCAATGGATTAACTGAGTGGAATGAGTATCCAGAACTTGGTTATGTGGGAGACATGTTAGTGTCTTCAGATTCTACTTTTGATGGGTCTGTGTTGGTGGTGCAGCAACCGTGGTTAGGGGCTGGTCATCATGATGTGCATATAGCCTCTTCCATCATCAATCCAAAGCAAGAACCTTTAACCATTGTGGAAATGCCCCTTAATAATATAGAGAGGTAGCCAGGTGTTAATTAGTTTAACCATTGCACATGACATCAAGAACGTAGTTTAATTTAGATACCATTTATGGCTTTACTTAATTATTTGTTAATACTTTATAAACATTTGCGTAGGGGTTTGTGAATAATAACATGTAAGTATCTTATGTATAGGACTTGTACAAGTGTTCATAGAGTAATCAAAACAGGGGACCATAGGCCATTGTAATCGAATTTGTCAGAGTGTTGGATGATTTATGTTATTTAAATATTCAAAATATAGTATTGATCGAAATGATATCTGTGAGATATTTTCAAAAATCTGGAAAATAGTTAAAAGCATATAACAACGTACAATTAAAATGGCAAACCACCATTGTGCTGATTCGAACCCAAGACCTATGCACGCAAGGGACACACCTGTTGGCCGCTAGGCTAACAAGTATTATATGTTAGTATGTAATCGCTATTGTTACTTAAGTAACAAATTTGGCAGTTACTGAATCCTTTGAAGGGTTGTTTTGCTTTACCAAGTGACATGAGTTGGTCTATAAATAGGACCATCTGCATGCTGTAATGGATACGAAAACCTCAGAATTTCCCAAACTATTCTTCACTTCAAATCACCTTCTTTTCTCCCTTGTGCGTAGAGAGAGTTAGGAAGACTATTGTTCTGTAAACTGCCATTGACGATACGCTTGGTTTAGGGTGTGCAAACCAAACCAAGGTTACTCCATTGAATCCTGAAGGGGATTCGCCGGTTTTACCTGTTGCATCTAATCTACGAGGAGAGATTGGTGGGGGCGAATCGAACCTAAAGCCTAGTGTTCCTACACGCCTTGGAGATTGCGTATTACCATTGTTTTCTTCTTCTTTGTTGCAGATCCATACCCCATTTTCTAACAATCTTTAGGTTCGATTTTCGTTTTATAAAAATGATTGCAACATTGAGGGAGATGACATTTTGACATTGTCAAAGTGGAGAGGTTCAAGGGTGAAAACTCCGCTCGTTGGGAGAAAGTGATGCATGGTCTTTTTACAAGCAAGGAGAGATGAGTACTCACATGCTTTATCAAAAATGTTTATTTCTGACCATGGTGAAAGGTACACAATTACTTTCATGGTATGTTATACTTGGTATTCTAAATACATGTGTGTACAATCATAAAGACATTATTTATTTATGTTAAAATTAACATGTGGTATTAGAGCCTTATATGCATAATTTAGAATAAAATCAAGTATGTGAATTTTGATGAACACGAATATGTTTGGTTTATTATGCATGCAAGTATGTTGCTCTATTTTGATAGAATAGTCTAATATATGAATGATTATATCATGTGCACGCATTAGTGGATTTGATCCGATCCATGTAAGAACCAATTAATTTTAGAGTAGAAAATCTTATATTACGAGCGCAAGACTTTGTGAATATAAGATGAGAATTGTTTCTTGTTTATTTAGAAATTAAAAATGTTTTGGAGTGTTCTAAGTTGTTAGAATGAACATGTATGTTCATGAAGAAATGTTATAGAAAATTGAAAATGATGGATCATTGTTTTGTTTATTTTCTATGATGAAAGTCATCTAGATTTATCCTTGAACGTGTTTAGATATGAATAAAAATGTAGAGACAACTAAAATAATTCTAGGATGGAATATGAGTGCCAAAAATGGATATGGTTCACGAATGGGTTGTGGAAACCCGGTTTCCAGCAAAACGGGTATGGGTGATCCATGCAGGTGTGGTGCCAAACGTTTATTTGATTCAAATAGTAATAACGGTTGTCAATTTACATTAATAGTTGTGTTGGTCTGGTGGCAGGCGCACTTGGTCTTACGGTTAGGTTATGGACAAAACATATGGAAAATTGCTACCATGGGATTCGAACTCAGTCAACGACTAACGAACAAGGGAATTTACCATCAGGCCAATCGCTACAGTTGAAATTTGTTGTCATTTGGAGTTATTTATCTCATGATTAAATTTTAATGTTATATTTATAACATGTTATGAATGGTTTGTTAGTTAACAAATTTAAGAAAAATTTAAAAGTATTTTCAATTACCGAGGAGTTTTGATGATTATATATGTAATTATATAGTTGTGGGTAAATTGAAGTTGGTTGCTATTAGATATTTATTAAATGTCTTAAGTGTAATAGAATAGGAAAAGTTTATTATCCTAATTATTACTTTGAGTCTACTAGAATGGTTGACCAAACAACTGCACCTTATTCCCCATAACAAATTAGTAGAATTGAAAAGAAAATTAGGATATAAGAAGAAATGGTAAAAGCCATGGTATCCTAGGTTGGTCTAACAAAATGATATTGGGGAGAGGTCATGTTGAAGGCTTTTTAGATAGTAAATAGGGTTCCAAAAGAAGGAACATGATAACCCCATATTAGCTCTGGAAAATAGGAAAATCATTCTCAAAATTTTCAAAGTTTGAGGTTGTAGGGCAATAGTAAAAGTTCTTGAACCAGAAGAAATAAATTATGTGAAAGGGGAATTGAATGTGTTTTACCGGGCTATGCTAGAATTAGAAAAGCATATAGATTCATGGTTATGGAATCTAGTGACTCATCCTCTAAATATAGTGATTGAGTCTAGAGATGTAATCCTTCAAGAAGATAGGTTTAACTCAATTTCAAGTCACAAGGATAATGTTCTTAGTAATGCACATGATCCTGAAAACAATGTATCTAATAAAGATACTTTGGTGGGTTTAGAACTTAGAGGAAGTCAGAGAGCTAGAAAATAGAAAACTTACAGACCAAGGTTTTTCATGTTCCTTGTTGAAGGAATAAGAGAGTCCATAGACAGTTATAGGCCAATCTGTTAGAATACGGAAAGTGATCCAGACACATTTAAAGAGGCAATAAGTCTCAAGAGGAAATAGACTCAGTAATGGGGAATAAAATGTGAAAAACAAGTAGACCTCCCACCTGGTTCCAAACCAATAGGTTGAAAGTGGATTTTCAAAGGAAAACCAAGGTTGACGGAACCATGGATAAGTTTAAGGCAAGATCAGTTGCTAAGGAATTTACAAAAAAGGAGGGTATTGACTATTTTGATACATATGCACCTGTGGCAACATGAAGGGATTGTGTTTAATAGTCAAGAAAAGAAAGTGTGTAAATTGAAGAAGTCATTGTATAGACTAAAACAAGTTCCTAAGCAATGACATAAAAAGTTTGATCAAGTTGTGCTAGCTAATGAATATAAAATAAATAAATCTAACAAGGGTATTTATAGTAAATTCCATGGAGGAAAATGGGACATGATTTGCCTATATGTTGATGATATATTAATATTTGGTACTGATCTAGATTAGGTAGAAGAAACCGAGAGGTTATTATCTAGAAATTTTGATATGAAAGGCTTAGGAGTAGCTGATGTGATTCTAGGGATTAGAATAATAAGATATGGTGAGAATGTAGGTTTACCCCAACCTCACTATGTAGAAAAGGTATTAAAGAAATTTAATCACTTTGATTGTTAACCTATCACTACTCCCTATGATCATAACATTAATTTAGTACCAAACAAAGGTAGTCTAGTAGCACAACTTGAATACTCAAAATTAATTGGATGTCTAATGTATGTCATGACATGTACCCGGTCAAACATTGCATATGTTACAGGAGACTAAGTAGGTATACAAGTAATCCAAGAAAAGACCATTGGCATGTTGTCCAAGAGTATTGAAATACTTGTGGGGGACAAGAACTATAGTTTAAACTATAATGGGTATCCTTCGGTATTAGAAGGTTACACGGATGCCAGTTGGGTGACTTATACAAGAAGATCATGCTTTAACAAGCAGTTGAGTTTTGACAATTGGTGGGGGTGCTATTTCTTGGGGTTTCAAGAAATAAGTCGGCATTGCCGGTTCCACCACGACTATAAAATTCATAACATTGGCGGCATTTAACATTGAGATTAAATGGCGTAGAAACATGTTGTATGAGATACCAATTTTAATGACGTCAGTATCCATACAATGGGATAGTCAGTAAACACTATCATGCATATAACCAGGTTTATAATGGAAAGTCCAGGAACATTGGGCTAAGACATAGTTATGTCGAGGAATTAATTACAAATGGAGTAATATCCAAGATCTTTATAAGACAGAAAGAAATCTTGCATCCTTTGACGAAAGGACTGACAAGTGATATGATGTGGAAAAACATCATTAGGGATGAGAATTAAGCCCATATCTACATGATCACCAATGGTGGAAACCCAACTCACACTTGAGTAGCATCAAGTCTTGAGTTCAATGTGGCCAAAGTACACTATGAGAGTGATTGCAAGTACTTGACGAATAGATACATCCCAAGGTTTAAAAGTACTTGGAAACCATAAGGACAAAAAGGAGAAGGGCGAGCCTTTGCTCTTAATGGACCTATAGCATATATGTCTTTGAGGTGCCCAACTTATGGGGTGCTTTTGGTAAAGTCCACCTATATGAGAGTGAAGTGGGGCCATTTCTTAGAGTTGGGCTTGACTTTGTAAGCTCTCATGAAAAAGATACACGACACAAGGCCTTACCAAATGTGTCACACTACCACGTCGTTCAATGGTACCGAGATTTCATGTGTAAGTCATGCACGCTTGTTCTAATGAATATTTGGTTCAAAGCTTGTCTACCAAATTATTCGGGGATGAGTGGAACCCATGGCTTACTAAGCAAAGGTTCGAATCCCCAATATACCTTTGTCTGAAAGCATGCGATTTCCTAATAATGAGATTTGGATTTATTTTGAAAATGGTGGGGCATTGTGAGAGATTTTCAAAAATCTGGAAAAAGGTTAAAAGCATATAACAACGCACAACTATCATAATATGATTAAATGGCCCAGCGGTCGTGACTTTACATATTTGTTGAGTTGGTGCGAGTTCAATTACTGCTTGCAACATTTTTGTTGAGTAATATGACCGTTATTCAACGGACAGGAAAAAATTAAAATGGCAAATATGACCGTTATTCAACGGACAGGAAAAAATTAAAATGGCAAACCGCCATTGTGTTGATTCGAACCCGAGATCTATGCACGCAAGGGACACGCTTGTTGGACGCTAGGCTAACGAGTATTATATGTCAATATGTAATCGCTATTGTTACTTAAGTAACAAATTTGGCAGTTACTGAATCCTTTGAAGGGTTGTTTTGCTTCACCAAATGACATGAGTTGGTCTATAAATAGGACCATCTGCATGCAGTAATGGATACGAAAACCTCAGAATTTCCCAAACCATTCTTCACTCCAAATCACCTTCTTTTCTCCCTTGTGCGCAGAGAGAGTTAGGAAGACTGTTGTTCTGTAAACTGCCATTGACGATACGCTTGGTTTAGGGTGTGCAAACCAAACCAAGGTTACTCCATTGTATCCTGAAGGGGATTCGCCGGTTTTACCTGTTGCATCCAATCTACGAGGAGAGATTGGTGGGGGCGAACCGAACCTAAAGCCTAGTGTTCCTACACGCCTTGGAGATTGCACATTACCACTGTTTTCTTCTTCTTTGTTGCAGATCCATACCCCATTTTCTAACAATATCGATCTCACTTATATATGTGTGTGTCTGTGTTTCATTTCAGCTAAAATATTTTTGGATACCTTAAGTGAAGATACATTCTACATCGTAAGTTGCACTTGCATTATGCCACCGGCAAAGCACGACAAAAGATAAGATGATTAGAGTGATATAGATGAGGAGGTTAGCTAGTTGTTCAACATGTGCAAGGACACGCATTAACAAAATCTATTAAAAACCAGCTGTGCTTATACTAAAGAACCCTGAATTGGCATGTATAATGACGCATGACAGAAACAGAGAGGTAGTGCTAATAAGGACAAGTATACTAAATGAAATCAGCAATTAGTACTCATAGTACAGGTAGAGCCTACAGGGAACAAGAAACGGGGAAATATGCTGCTATGATTAATGTCATTTCACACTATGATGAGTGTGATTTCACCTCATATTTCATGTACATTTTTGCATGTATTTTCATATAGTTTAGGCAATTTTTATTTGATTTTTGTTAGTTTTTACCTTGGAATGGGTAAGGCGGTTTCGTGGTGTTGTTTTGCAGAAATTAAGGATAAAATGCTCAAGACCATGATGGAGCTTGGATGAAGATAGAGCTTGAAAAGTGAAGAAAATGAGTCAAGCAGAGCCCATCACGGCCTAGCCGTGATACCATCACGGCCATGATCGAGCAATAACTGAAAAGAAAGAAGGCAAAAGTCAGAAGCTATCACGGCCTAGCCGTGATGCCCATCACGGCCGTGACAGACCAAAATTGAAAGCGCGCCCTTGGCAGAACCCGTCACGGCCTGGCCGTGATGGCCATCACGGTCGTGACGCGCGCCTGATCTATAAATAGGCATCTGGGCAGAACAGAAAAGGGAAATTTTTGACCTTGGAGGCAACTTGGAACCCTAAAAACACATTCTCTCTGAGCCAGGGGCTGCTGTGGCTGCTGTGGAAAGCCTCCATGGAGTTCTTTCTCTCCTTTATCTCTATTCCTTTTATTTTGGCTTTCTCTGTTAATATGAGTAGCTAAATCCCTTTTTGTTGGGATTAGATGTAGCTAAACTGAACCTCATGTAATTGCCTTGATGTATTAATCTATGTTTATGCAAATTCACTAATTAGGCCACCTAAGGAATTAGGGTTTAATTAGGGGATTTAGGCTCTTGTCATCTAAGGAATTAGGGCTTGAGTGATCTTGTGGGTTGATTTTGATATTTGAAGCATAAACTGGATTGGTGGTCTTGGTATTGCATGAGGCTAAGGTTTAGTGAAGTTTAATCCCACCATCTTTTATATTTGAAGAATTCATTTTTCTGCATTCCAAGTGTTCGATAAAATTACAAAAAGAACTTTTTCCTTTTATTTTGTTTATTTTAACTCTTGTTGGGCTTGGTATTTAATATTGAGCTCCCTTCCATCCAAACGATCGTCTAGATAGTAGTCCAATTTGCAAAGTGGTACTTGTCCGCAATCCCTGAGAACGATATCCGGTCTCACCACCGTATTACTTGTACGACTAGGTATACTTGCCTAGATTCGTCAACAAGTTTTTGGCGCCGTTGCCGGGGATCGGTGTGCCAATATTACGAGTACCAAAGGGGACTCCTAATTTAGGCACTTTTTCTTTGCTTTCCTACTGTTGTCTTCTGTTTTTTTTTTTTTCTGTTTAGGCACTTTTTCTGTTTTTTTTTTCCTTGTAGTTGCATAATTGCCCACTTGAAGCTTGACTTGTACTTGCTATATTTGTTGTTGCTCTGCTCTGTTTGTTTCCTTGTATGCGAGGTACAATTGACCTAGGTGAACTTCAATTCAACCCTGAAATCAAGAAGCTTTGTAGAAAGAATAGAAAGGAAGCCAAAGCAAGAAAGAATAGAGGAGGAGCATCTTCTAGAGTACAAGAACCACAAGTTGAGTCACCAAGTGTGCAAGAATCGCAAGTTGAAGTATCAATTGTCACCATGACTGACGACAATGCACAAAGGAGGATAATGGGGGACTATACTTCCCCCAAAGTCGATAGATGTGGAACTCCAATTGTTAGACCTGCAGTGGCTTGTAGAAGTTTAGCCAATTTTCTGACCTCATTCTGTATGCACAAGTGGTTCTGTTTATAGACCAACTTATGCCTCTTGATGAATGAAATAACCTTTTATGTATTTGAAAGAATGATCGCAACCTTTCATGAATGTATATTTGATGAATGAACACATTTAATCATGAAAAAATACACCTATTGAGAAAGATTTGAAAGTCATGAAGAGACACACCTATTGAGAAAGATTTGAAAGTCATGAAGAGACACACCTATTGATGTCCTTCAACCTCTTTCCAACTTGGTATCTTCGACTTCCATTATTTTGGAAATCTCTCGCACTTGTCATTGTTAGCCGAAAAAGGAAAGACGTTACTTGCTAGTACACGAATTGACAACTTTCTTCATTTACATTAGATATATATATAAAGAAGATATTTAATGAGAGTACATTGAAGGAGTAAATCTAAATTATTAAATCATACATAAAAATCTAAATTTAACAGTCAATTAATTGTCGAGTGTTGACTTATAGTCATATATATGATTTGATATTATAGTCTTGATTATTGATGTATAATCCAATAGTCATTCACAAGTTTAAGGTTGACTACGTTCATATCAAATGCCACGATTATAGAGAGGAAATTGTGAGAGATAGCGTGGAAGTGATCAATGTGGTACGGTCATCCTCGCCATAATTTATCGATCAATGTGGTACGGTCACTAGAAGGTTGCTATGATTTAATTTTGGCGGGTAGACGGCATGCAAGTGAGTCATCATCATTGTTCAATGGATTAACTGAACGGAATGAGTATCCAGAACTTGGTTATGTGGGAGTCTACTTTTGATGGGTCTGTAACTCACATTTCTTTTCTCTTTGTGAATCTCAGAGCTCAGGGGTGAAGGCTCTGTGATAGGGAGGTTTTGAAGGCTCTCTATGAAGAAGACGACACCACCTATAGCAAGGTAAATCAAATCAAATCACACTCAATGTTGAATTTGAAGCTCGCGCTGCCTATGAATGTATACTGTTTGATAATATGTCTAGGCCAATTAAAGTTGTTCTGATGTGAGAGTTTTATTGGTATGTTAATCAATCTCAATAAGCATTGCTCACACTGGTTTGGTTTACTACTTTGAATTTTTCATCTCCGTTGCGAGTAGAATCAATTAATTGCTACTTTGAATTTACTGGTCGAGCTCAGAATATTCAAGTTCTTGTTCTTTCCCCTTGAAGAAATCAATTGCTTGAATTTAAATGATAAGAATTTCCTTTTGCTTGAAAACAATAGCTCTTTTAGATTTTGTAGCATATGATTTAAGGGTTGATAACTTCGATGCATCTGAGTCTTCTAATTTGATTCTAACACTCTAACCTAACTAAACTGATTTAGTTTTGGGGAAATGATAGTATAATCTTGTTCACAGTGGTAACATATACAAAGTTGAATACAGAACTACAAATTGCAAGGCCTTGGTTTCTTGCTTATTTTGTATGCTTGGAAAAACGAGTAGATTGATTTGCCCAAGTCAATGATCCTCCATTTCCATTGAGTGAATACTAACAGACCTTTTAGTGAGTTTCAATTTATCAACGATGTGATTGAATTACACTTGATTAAAGATGAGTACTTTTGTTTGTCTCATTACTTCCTTAAATTCATACCCTTAAGTTATCTGTGCATCTGAACAGATTGCAGACAGTTTTTTTACTTTTTTACCAATTGGCTGTATATTTATCTTCACGGATTCATTTTATGATCCAGATTACAAAAGCTATAGTTTCTGCTGTTTGTTTTATGTGTTGTTCAATTACATCTTCATTCTCTTTTATCAGTAAGTAGTAGTTTGTACCCGTTGTCTCCAGTTTCAGGTTATTATATACTTTTATCTTTTACATTGAGAATTCATGTCAACTAAGAAGGTGCAGTAAAATTTCTTAACCAAAAGTGTGATAATAGCAGGGGAAAGCTGAGGTTGAAAAGGAACGTAGTGTTTGAAAGTGAAAGAGATCAATGAATTAGAGTGAATGTCAATTTATTTTCATTCTTCTGTAAAAGTAATTAGGGCTTTTCCTTTGTTTCAGGGAAGTAGGGAACTATGTTAGACATGAAGAGATATTTACATGCTTTGTTACCTGACACATTCTCAAATGTTTTTGCTGTATCTTTTTGGTTTGTGAGAATGTCTTTCCCTCTTGCTTTGTACTCTTCTCTTCTCATTCTTTTCTATGAAGAAAAAAAAAATTAGACTTAATTTTAAAGAGTCATAGACCATTCACCCCAAACAATAAAGTCAAAATTATAATTTTATTTCCTGATTCTTTGTATATTCAACATAATTTTAAGATCTGCTGTTCTGAACTAATTATAATTTTGAGAGAATTAGAAATGACATTATACTTCCAAATGTTTACTTCTATTATCCAAACAGAGCATAAGACATATTTGATCAGATTTAATTCAGGAGCCTAAGACATATTAGACCAGATTCAATCCAGAAACGTGTAATAGAATGCTATCATGTTGTTTAATCTGCTAAACCTGTTTGAAAATTGAAGTTATGAAGCAAAGTCGAATATTTTAAAGATCAAAGCAAAGTTATTTTCACTGTATGTTTAAATACTGTAAATAAAAGTGAAGTACAGTTGGAAGATTATATGAATGTAGTTAAAGTTCAATTAAGTTGAATATGGGATCAAGTTAAAATAAAAAACAGAGAGGATCCGATTTTAGCAAGGGGATGTGAATGGAGTCGGAAGACAGCTTTTAATTTTCACTCATCGTTGTTTGAAAGATAGTATAAAAACATTTCAACTTATAACTTTCATGCTACATAGGAGTGGTCATAATTTGTGGGAAAAAGTATAAGGAAAATCAAGTAGTACGAAAGTGAATTCGTAAAAAAACGTATGAATGGAATAACCTGCGATTATTTATTTGTGTTTTGGTAACCAATTGATTTGAGTCGTTGAATTTCATTCCCAACACTTTCACATCAAATAGCATTCCTGAAAGTATAAATGAGTAAGACCCTACTGTCAAGTCTCACTACAATGGATGGTAGCTTGATTCACTACTATTTGGTCGATTTGGTTACATAGAAATAACATTATTTTCAAACAAGAGCAGGTTGACGCTCTTAGCACTTTTGATCTTATAAAAGTAAGGTCTTGGCATTGGGTCAAAATTAAGATAGGAGGGGAATTTTCCTTTTCAGATTGGTGTTCATGTCCCTTTGAGAGTTTCTTCTGTTTGTTAAAGGATATTCATCTTAGGTTGTTTTCCTCTTCTTCTTCTGTGAGCCAAAAACAGGACGGGGCTAACTGGGATGTGTGGCTAATGTCATAACTATATATCTGCTGTCTGTGTTGCATAGGAGTTGTATGCTTTAAATGGTGATTTCATTTTCTGATCTCTTTATTTATGCTTTATGGAGGCAGTCCTGTTTGCTCTTTTTTCCAGGATTTGGACTATGTACTGCTTACATACTAGGTGTTTTATTTGGAGAAGGGCAGGCGCAAAACAGCTTGAAATGATGTCTTTTGCAAGAGAGTGAGAGAGTGATACTGAGAAGGTCACACTATATTGGGGAGAGTTTATGAGATGAAGACTGTGAGGGTGAGATATACACTTTTGGGTGGGAAACGAGTGAGAGGGAGAGAAAAATGTGGCACCCTGATGTGATCTCCTACTCGCTTTCCCTTCTCTTCTATGTATCTATTGATCATCGGTCCCTTTAAAGTTGTTTTGCAGGTATAGCTGTTGGTTATTTGGTTGGCTATCTGGTTGAAGGCTGTGAGGGAACAAAAAATTGGAAAGCTGGAGTGTGTCTGATTTGATACATGGAGTGTTATTGAAAAAAGGAGTGTTACACTGGTAGAGAATCTTTGGTGAGGGAGTGATACACTGAGAGGTTTCTTGAGAGAAAGTTTCTCTGATCTGATTTCTGTTTTAAAAAAACTGAGTGGGGGTCCTGATTCTGGGTGGAAAATTTTCTTGGCGATCAATACAGGTCTGTTTACAGTGAGGAATATATTTTTCAAGCTGAAGAATCTTTTATTCCACTTCTAGAGGAAGCTGCAACTGTTGTTCCTGAGGTTTAGTAGCTCAGGGCATCCGTTAGATCCATGGCATGACTTTATGCATTGCACAGAACACCTGTTAGCTGAAAATATTGTCCATGGCCCTATGGCATGCATGGGACAGTTTTTGGTGCTGTGAACAGTGTTCCTCAGCTGTCTGATCTATTGCAGTGCTTGGGGACTTTTGGGGGTTCTGTTGCGGGTACTGTTACTTTTGTGAATCTACTATCTTTTGTTTTAGTGGGGTTAGGATGATGTGGGGGTTGGCTACTATGCATATCTGCAACAGGTGTTGAAGGTGGATTCTAATTTGGTTCCCAAGTTCTGCTGGCAGAGTTGGCAGGGTGTTTTTTGGTTCTCTTTTCTTTAGTTGTTTTGGTGTCTAGCTTTGTTGGATTTTTGGTTCCAGAAATCAGGGGATGTTGGTTTAGTGGGTTGATGCTTATAAGATTCGTGGCGGCTGCTTGCTATGATGGGTTAATTCTTGCTGGTCATATATTCTCCAAAGTTCTTTGTCTGTAGCTGTGTTATTTCATTTGGTTTGCTTTCTGCTTTGTTGCAGAATTTTTATCGTTGCTTCATGGTCATCTAAGATGCTAGTTCCTTTAAGTCCTTTAATCCATCTTTGGTGTAGATCCTTGTATATGGTTCAAGCACCCTTGCTTGTATCAATATATTTTTTTACTGATAAAAAAAAAAAGTTTCGGTTGTCTCATATTTTTCTTTAGTTCAATTCAAGAGTCTTATTTTTATGGTGCAAAGTATGACAAAATGATTTTCATTTTAAATTTTATATATCCTCATTTCCACGACATCAAAGAAACACCCAAAATGTGCCATTTCATGAATATAAGCTAGGTGGATGGATTGTTGTTGGGGGTGGCAAATGGATGGATCATATGGATTTTGATTCAGATTATAATGGACCAGTTAAAAATAATCCATCAACTCATTTCGATCCATTAAAAATATATTAAAAAAATCCAATCCATCCATGATCCATTTAATAAAAACCATCCAATATATCCATTAACAACTTTTTAATGGATGGATATCCAATCCATCCATTAAAATGATTTTCAATAATTAAATAATTTTTATGAGTATTAAAAAATAATCTCTCTAATCCATCCAAATTTTTTTTTTACAAATTAAATAATTTTATAAATTTTAAAATTAAAATTTATTAATTGGAATATTTTTGTATGTGTTAAATTTTTAAAATGTTATTATTTATTACAAATTATTACATCATATAACATAATAGTCCTTAAGAAAATAATATCAAATCAGTTGTCAAAAAATAAATAAATCAGATAATAGTTCTTGATATAAAAAAAAAATCAGATAATAGTTAGTGATAGATGTTGAAACAATACGACGCCCCTCCTTCCTTCGAAGTTCGACGTCACCATTGTTGCCGCCATCCTCTTCAGTTGCCATTCTCTCTGACCGGAATCCACCACACGCGACAGCGCCTACTCCGATCTCATCTCCTCTCTTCGCAACAATACCGACATCTATTTTACGGCTTCACCACCGACGCTGTTGTCTCATTCGTCAAGCTCTTTCCATGTAGATCTGGCGTCTTACAACACCGTCGCTGTCGTCGAAGACGTTATACGACGGTCTGGCTTCACAATCACTGCTATGCTGACTGGTTCGGTCTGTCATGGTAAACGATTCGGAGTTCCGAACTCGACCTGAAGATTATGGTTCCATTCGTGTTGCTGCACTTTGTGTTCATGGCTTCCCGATTCTGGTTTTGAACCATTTGGTATGGCTATGGAGATTGAATGAGCGTGAAGAAAGAAGGGGAGAGGGAATATGATGTAGAAGAGAAGTTATTATCAATTTACTTTTGTTTTGTTTTTTATTTTTGGAGTGGATAAAATCTGATCCACTATTTTTTAAGAGGTTGGTCCAATGGGTTTTAAAAATTGTTGGATGGATCATAAACCACCCACTAGAAAAATAATCCAATCCAATTCAATCCATTTAATTTTTTTTTTGTAAATGGATGGATTTGATGGATTTTCTTATAGATTGACTGAATAGATAATGGATCCATGGATACTTTTGCCAGCCCTTACATGACTATAGCTCTAATTAATACAAAGACTAAAAACCATATATTCATTACCTTATATAAACCAAGCATACACATATGAGACAGCCGATCTCTAAAAACTCATTTTAATTGTTTGGTTATTTCATCGTGCAAGGAGTTGTTTTTTTTTTCAAAACTCTCATATTGTGTTCATTAGGAGGCAAGCTAACATGATTGCTCATAGTTTAACTAGGGTGTCTATCTCTCATGCCAGTCCTTATTTCTTTTATGATATCCCTACATGTATTGGTACCTTGATTTTTAATGAAATACAGTAGCTTCCTTTTGTAAAAAGAAAAAAAAACCCTCATTTTAATTCATCTAGATATAATCTAAATACTAAGGTACACAAAATTTGTCAAAATTCAAATTAATTTACTAATTTGTCAAAAGTAAAATACATTTCTTTCTAAAGATTGTGGATTTGTGGGGTTTCAACTACATAAAAAGCAGTTTTTCTCGATTTAGCCGTATTAGTTACAGTTGATGGATAAAAAGCTCAAGAGAAACGTTTTTGCATCCTCATAAGTGATTTTTCTCCATTCAAACACATCGACAAACATACTTTGATTGTAATGCAGCAGAGATGTAATTTGTAATGAGTTGAATTTCTAACTATGTGTGTATTTGGTTCTATGTTGAAAATCTCCATAATTAATTATACCCTCTATCAAACGTAATTTTAGTAAAAATGAGGTGTTTGATTATTGTTGGGTAAAATTGATTTTGTCTTCAAAAGCAATTTTAACTAGAAACTAAAAAAAGTAGCTTTTGTGTTGGATTAAAAAATTTACACTAAATTTTACATTAACCAATTGGATATACTTACTTAAATTGATGTATGTGTCCACTTGGTTGCATCACTCTGATTTCAAGTGACTACAAAATTGGTGTATGGATCCTCTCCATACAAGTGGCAATAAACAAATCCAAAAGGCCCAGATTTATGGTGTTTTAAATAAGTTATTTTAAAATTTAAAAAACAAGACATGAAATGGAGATAACCCACATAAAAGAACTCCTGCTCTTCTTCTTTCTAACCCAGAGAACAAACAACCCAGGTGACCCAGTGTTATCGCACTATTGCCTATGATGCTGACGCCGGCCGCCCCCTATGACGCGCCACCTACCCCAATGACTTCTCATTGCGCCTTTGACGCGTCGTCGCGCCGCCCCTCCCAACCACTATCACCCCGCCAAGCGCCAGCCACCATTGCCTGCCGTGCTGCCCCGCCTAGCCATCATCGCTTCGCTCAATGACTTTCACTACAAGAAAAAACACCATTACTTACACCATAAAGCCGTTGGTTGTAACACCTAGTTTTAATTAATACTAATTTAGATGATTAAAATAAGGATTTTCACAAATCATTTTCGAAATGTCTCCTTTGAAAAGCGGAGATTTGTGTGAAGTCAAAAAAAAAAAAAAAACACCTGATAAACAATTTATAACGTCAAAACTTAATTCAAACCAAACTTGGTCTATGGTCTTACATTAACTGCCAGGGGCGGAAAAATATAAAAAGATAAAAGATTAAACGACTTCAATCACGATAAAGACTTGGAAAATAAATAGATACAGTAATCCCAAATTGATTTTCATACATACGCATAAGTTTTCGTTAGAAACATAATAGATACATAAAGTCGTATGTCAGATGGGGCAAACAGAGCTCCCACTGGCAACCCTATAGCGGAATAAAGGTACTATATACATATACATAAGTCATAAAAATAGGAACCGCCATCACGACTGATACAAAGAACATCAAAGTTTCTCTTAATATATATACAACACAAAATATAAGAGGATTCTCAAGAATATCCCTCAAGCACGGGATCCTCCAAAAAGAAGCAAAAGTTCACACGATGCATCATCAATCATCCGTCATCTCGGACCCACGTACCATACGGCCATCAAAATCAGCTACTCACATACACAAGAAGAAAGAAGAAACACATATGGAGGTAAGATTCTATGCCAAGCTCATAACGTAGATATAGGTATGCGGTGACCAACAATAAATCAAGTGGATACATATAATTAAGGGAACTTTTATAAAATACATATATGCATACGATTTCAGAAAAAGGATGAGACTCGAATGCATGCCTAAGACATCGACCTAACTTTGCTCCATGGAGACTATTGTTGTCATAGTGTTCTGTCGAGATAGCATACAGGTGATATGCGTAACAACTCGGTGCACAAGCCCACGATAGGAGTACACTAAAAGCCATTTCCTCGGCACTTTCACACAAGAGTACTTAACATCTGAATAGTATTTAGTTCAGTGGAGTTTTAAGATAGCCCTACTGTCCAGGTCTCCATCGGCACCGGTGCTGCATACACCGAACCATTGGTAGGATCCAAGCCTGATTATCCCCGAGGTCTTCGTGACCCCCACACAGTCCCCTAATATCCTATAAAAGGTGTATATGCCTCCAGAACGACAACGACCATGATTGGGTTGGAATATTGTCCGGAGACAAATAAAGCATGAACTAAAAGTTCCAAAGCGCCGGTATCAATTTAAAAACAGTTATTGATAAGAGTTGGGCTCGAATGTACCATTGGCCTATTTGAAATAGACAACTATAAACACAAGAAGGGGGGGGTTGAATTGTGTTTATCAGAATTTAAGCAAAGTTGAAATCTTTTCGCAAACAAAAAGGCTAGATTTGGACGAGTGGAAGAATACAGGATGGGAGGGTGACTTTTGCAAGCACACCACTTGATAGACGTAAGAAAACTAAGGCAATTAAAGAGTTTAAGGGAAGAGAGATTGACACGATTATTTATCCTGGTTCACTCTTCAAAACAAAGAGCTACGTCCAGTCCTTGGCAGCACCAAGATTTATCCACCATAACTGATAAGGTTACAGACTCAAGTATTATTTGCACACCTAGCCTCTTTAGGGTCAAGACAAGTATTATTTGCACACCTAGCCTCTTCAGGCTCAAGACAAGTATTATTTTCACACCTAGCCTCGTCAGGCTCACTCTGGTTTGTTTGAGAGATTGGGTTTGTAATAAATACAATTTCTCATAGGTAGATCTTTCACTAACACTCAGAGAGTGGTTTAAATGTAAGGCTTAGGAAAGTCTGCGTAATAACTTCAAAATGATTGAAGAAAAAAAAATAAAAGAATGAAGAAATTAATGCAGAGTAATGGCGTTTTAATGCAATGTGTATTCTCTTGTTCTTCATCTTCAATGACTTCTGTATTTATGGTCTTCAAGCATTTAGGATCCGTTAGAGACATCCCCTCAGATGTTGGCTTCAAGCAGAACCTCATTAATTGCAATAGAGTCGTTCTGGGCAGTCATTAATGCAATAGAGTCATTATGGGCAGCCATTAATGCAATAGAGTCGTTGGTTGTACTTCTAACATGAAGGATCATGGCTTTATTCATCGTGCTACAGCTATATCAGAGTTGTGTAGAAAGCTTTTTGTACTTTACTGAGTACACTTACCTTTTTGTGTAAGGACCAGAGGTACTAGGGAATAAAGCACGTTGGAAGCATTCTTTAACTGGTCTTTGGTTCTGATTATCCAAGGTTTCTTGAGAGAGTAACTTCTGACTTTTCTTGATAATCGTGAAACTAAGTAGGAGAGAAGGCTTCTAGTCTCTTTCTGGTTCTTGAACTAAGATTTTGATAATCCTTATAGAATTCGTGTTCATAAGATAAGTGCTTCCATCTTGAAAATAATCACGTCTATCTAGTCATTTGAGTTTTCATTCGGGCTAGTAGACGAGCTCCATATTAAGGACTCAGCAAGTCCAAAGACTAATGGACGAGCGCTTCTATCACCTTTAGTGGACGAGCACTTCTGTTACTCTAGTGGACGAGTACTTCTATTACTCTAGTGGACGAGCACTTCTATTACTCTAGTGGACGAGCACCTCTGTTACTCTAGTGGACGAGCACCTCTGTTACTTTAGTGGATGAGAGTCTCTGTTATTCTGGTGGACAAGCTCCATTTGCCACGTCATTGGACGGATACATTCTGACCTTAATGGACGAGCTCCAATTGCCACGTCATTGGACGAGCCATTCTGACCTTAATGGACGAGCTCCAATTGCCACGTCATTGGACGAGCCATTCCGATACTTTATTGGACGCGCGATTCTGATACTTTATTGAACGCGCTGTTCTGATACTTTATTGGACGCGCGGTTCTGATACTTTATTGGATGCACTCCGAATGCCACGTAGGTCGACGCTGGCTTTCAACACTTTGGTGGACGCAAGTTTGTTTGTCTTGTGTTTTGGACGTGCGCTTCAAACACTACAGTGTTGGACGTCTGCTTGTTACACTTTGTTGGACGTCTGTTTGTTTCACTTTGTTGGATATCTGCTTGTTTCACTTTGTTGGACGTCTGTTTGTCTTATTTAATTTGCACACTCGATAGATAGGTTAGCAACCAATATGAAGGTTAATTAAATCATTAACCAATGTTTAGTTCTGATCAATACTTAGGGAAATGCACATCTGACATTTTAGAGACTTAACACTTTATTTTTAAAAAATTTTTACTCAACTCCGTATAATAAAATATTTTTGAGCCCAAGACTTAACAAAACGTAAATAAGGATAAACCTTAAGATTGAATTCACATATTCAATAAATAAGAAATTGATACCAACTGATAATAACATTCCAACACCTCCCAAATCTAAGTTTGGAAACCAATGCACTTCACAACAAGTCCCTAAGCGACTTAACGATTGGACATAAGGCTTATACTTAGAGCCCAGTTACTTGGAATGATATTCAACGCTTAACATATGCGGTTTACGAAGATAAGTAAGATTCTCGAATTAGAACCTCACGCCAGTTCAACTAGATCCAATTTAACATATCGCTAAATTAAATCTAAACAGATATAACAAGATATAACTAAGATCCTAAAATTACATAGATAATTACAACATTAAAAATATTGAGCAAGCACATTAAACAATTCCCAATATTCCTAAGCAGTTATACTAACCCACATATATCCCAAACTACACCTAACATATTATCTTCCCCCACCTTAAAGGTGTTACGAGATCTCCAGGCACTTGTCAGTTATGCAGTCAGTGTTCCCGGATAGTAATTTCTGCTTCCTCAAAGCAAGCACAAGCATGAACGACAACCCAGAGAGACGATCCAAGCACGGAACAATCAGACAATTCACCACATTAATTTCTCAACATCAACACTATAAATATAACTAACTAACATATTTAATTTTTCAAAAATCACATTAATTTAAATAAAAATATATTTGGGGTTTTTTAGTTTCATGAATAAAATTGGTGAAAAATCAATTTAACAAGAGATTTACAAAAATTAGTTTCAGGAAACACTTAATCATGATCTCAATTACATAAAACACTAATTAATTTCAAAAAATCCAAATATGAAATCAAAACCTAGGGTATGGTTTGAGGAAAACTTGAGGGTTTTGAAAATGTACAAAGGATAATGAGAAATTACTCACCCAAAGGAAGAAAGAAGAGCTTGTGGTGGTGCTGTGGTGGCTGGTGCGGTGGCGTACGGTTGCTCGTGGCAGCAGCGGTGGCTCTGTTCCAAACATGAACCAAAAGTGAGAGAGAAAGAGAGATTAAGATCAAGAAGAAGAAATGAAACTAAAGAACAAATGGTGGAAACCACCATGGAGAGGCGGTGGCGCGCGATGCTTACGGTTATGGAGCACGTTTTTCACGCGGTGGAACTCTGACCAGACCCGAACAAATGTGAGCAGGCCAGTCGGAGCTCAGGAAGGCGGCGGTTGTGGCACGGTTGTACGGTGGGATGAGGTGGTGTCGCGTTCACGGCTGGGCAGGAGCGGAGGAGATGAGCTCTTGGAGTTAGGGTGAGAAGAAGATGAAAAATGAAAGTGTGAAGATGAAGAAAGAAGGAAATAGTTTTGTTTGCTGCAGGAGGAGGAAAAATGTGGAAGGACTACAATGTGTTTGTACGAAGTATTCCACTTATGTGTGATAATACTTCTGCAATTAATTTATCTAAGAATCCAATATTGCATTCTAGAGCTAAACATATAGAGATTAAACATCATTTTATATGAGATTATGTGCAAAAAGGTGTTTTTGATATACAATTTGTAGATACTGGCCATCAATGGGCAGATATCTTTACTAAACCTCTTATTGAGGACATATTTATTTTTATTAGAAAGCATCTTAATATGCTATGTGTGGATTGATTATGTCATCTAGCCTTGAGAATTTTGTTGTTGATGTATGTGCCTCTAAAGCATTTCAAGTCCATTGCATTTGTGTGTCGCGTCCACTGCATGTCGCGTCCATACTCACTATAAAAAAAGCCCAATTACTGACGGCCAAAAACCGTCGGAAATGCTAAAAATCCTTCGGAAAAGCACGTTTCCGACGGACCAAGTTCATTCGGTACTAGGCTCGTAGGAAACGGTTACCGACAGAAAAAGCCGTCGGAAACGTTTCCGACGGAAAAAAGCCGTCGGTAATTAAGGGGATTAGTGGTGTCGGAAGATGTTGTCGGCACGATCTTCTTCACTGGTGTCGGAATATGTCGCCGTCGTCTACCTCAAGGTCTCCCAAACCCTTGTCTCCCTCGGCTTCTGATCATCATTCCTCTATTCCGTCGACGACGTCCTTCCCCTTCTCAACTTGTCTCAACCTTTTTGGTTCTTGAACTTGCTCCAACTGGTGGCGAGATGATGTCGCCGTGGTAGATGTACCAGATCTGAAAGAACCTGGACAAGAAACACCCTGACGGTCAGTGACTGAGAGGATCTGGTCCTCGCAGTGATGGCTCAAACAGAGAGGGAGACGACGCCACGCGGTGGTTGCTCTAACATAGGGAGTGGAGGCGTGCATTGGTGGTGACTCAAAGAGAGGGGGAGCCATGAAGAGAGGCGGCACTGACCCCGGTGGTGGTCGCGTTGGCGGTGGGTGGTGGCGGGGCGATGGGAGGGGAACCATCAGAGAAGAGAGAAGAGAGTTTAAGAGGGAGAAGGTAAAATGGAAACGAGGGAGGAGGGGATGGCCATTTCCCTTTTAATTGAAATTTCCGACGACCTCCCAAGATTTTCGACGGCTTTTGCCGTCAGTTGTAACGCCCCCCCCCCCCCTTGGGGCATTACTTACGTAACACGTGCGGAATTTAAATTAAAAGATAATTTGCTGGTGCTTTCGGAAAATAATTTATATAAGTATACAAGTGTCTGAAATTGGGTATAAAAATTTTGTCACGACTCCTAAGCCTTTATTAGCACACAGACTTACTATCATAGTATGGCAAGCCTATTTAATTTAAAGAATATACTTGAATAAAAGCTAGTATTTTACGAAAATTTCGACAGAGTTTCCTCTGTAATTCGGACATCCCAGGTAAAAGAACACCTGCTAAAATAATTTTATTTTCATTCCAGAATTCCAGTTACACCAAATACAACCAGGCATTAATATGCTAAAGATAGTTATATCAATTAGCTATACATGACCAAAAGGAAAAGTTTAAGTTTTCATTCAAAAGAGACGCTCTCCGAGCCATAAACATTCCGTTTTAAAATATAGACTCTCTGAGTCGTACTCATACATACTTATCCAAAAATCCAAGTCTCAAACCCTAAGCTGGTCATTCTAAAAGTTATTCCTGAGAAGAACTTACGTGATCGTTCCACAATCAAATACTTCATCAAGCAACTAGATCTAAGTCTCTGCGTGACTTAGGAAGACTCCTCTGCACATCTGTACTAAAATACCCAGGGTACAATAGCAAACCAGAAGAAACCTGATATGTTTGTAAGGGTGAAATACCGACAAATGGATATATCACACAACAACCATATACATGATACATACATCACATAATCATATAAGCATTTAAATCATGCATATACATAACATAACAGTGTTATATCAAAGGGTCTCAAACCCGCACAGTCAATCTTTTGAAAATATGCATGGCACTTCAATATCAGGCTCTAACTTAATCTCATGAGATATCAACACCGTTTTTCACTGGAGAAGAATTAGAGTTGGTCAATCTCTAGCCCACCGGGCAGTTGCCTCCTTACCCTCATGCATTAAGGTCTCAGGACGAGCAACGTCACATGTGCCTCTTCACTCGGTTTACATGGACAGACTCCCAGATACCATCTTTGTATCTGATATAAACATCAATAAAGACGTCCTGCTGGGGAAATGCACATGAGAAAATATTTTATTTAAAAGGATTTCTTTGTGTTCATTCTTTTCACTTGCATTTGCTCAAAGCTAACGACTTAAATCATCATTTCCCCATCACTTGAAAACTCAGAAGCATAGGACTCATAGTCCGAATGCTCAATCACAATGCCCAAGACCGTGGCCGCAGTCAAGGGTTGTGGTCGTAGAAAACAACCTTCACCTTTAATCATGTTCATCACACGCGGTTAGAATACACAGTCCAACACAACGTAATTAGGACCTAAGTCCATCACAACGAAATCAAAACGAACTATCCTCAATTTCGAGAATTGGACTCTTAGTCCATAACATCATAACCAGGACTCGTAGTCCCGAATTAACACTGATCCAAGATCACGTGCGCATAACTGAATACTAGAGGCGACGTCTCGCGTACTAGATTCTCTTTCTCAAGTATTTATTTTTCGTTCAGTGAAAAATCAAATTCAAAACCGAATCCTCGATAACCTATCCAGGCTTACCGGAAAGTTTCTAAAATATTTAGGAAAACCTTTTCTTTGAAAATCTTTTATAAAGCATCTTTGAAATACTTTTGTCTTTGAAATATTTCCCCCAATAGGATATTGCCAAATAATCTTGAAAGTTTTCACTTGAAGATACATGGTTCGAAAAGGATTTTTCTCTTGTATAACAATAGTTCACCAAAACCATTTCAACATTTAAAACAAGTACTTTAAGTTTAAAGAGCTTTTGGAAAAGAACACCAATCCCTTTATCTTCAAAGCTTATTAAGGTTTTTAATCCTTATAACGGTTGAGCACAGACGCACGTCTGGCTTAGCAAACTTTCAATCAATAACAGTATATATCATCAGTTCAATGCTAATATCACAGTTGAAAGCAGTTCATCACAGATATGCATTATAACATTTAGAACAAGTACAGTTCAACATCAGATAATAGCATAACAGTTGAAGTACATCAGATATCCAAGTAAGCTCAATTAACATATAAATATCCAGTTAAACACATACACACATGCATACAGTTATTGAATATCCCTAGGCAAACTCCCCTTACCTTTGAAGACAAGTAATGGATCCTCGTCTTAATGCTCACGTTAGCTCCAAGAGTATAACTATCTACTCCATCAAGCAAGCATAGCCGTGTCAAACGTCTCAGAGAGGGAATCCAACAACGCGCAACAACCAAAAATCAAGAAATCAATTTCACATGATCAAACACACATTCTAACTTTATCTAAACACTTAATCTAATTACCAAACAAGGTTATTTTTAAAGAAAATCATGTTTGAAGCTCACGCTTCCCAATACCCTTTAAGGAAACTTTGTTTTGATTAAAAGATCATGAAAAAGAACTTTGGAAATCATCCATTAAGAGTCCTAATTGCACTAAATCATAATTAATTTCACAAAAACATACCCAAATTCAAATAAAATCAAATTGGGGGTTTAGGGCTCCTTATTAAAATTTAGGGAAAACTCAGAATAATGAAATTGGTTTAGGGAAACACAAATTCATAGTCCCAATCTCATAAAACAACCTTAAATTTCAAGATTAAAATATGAAATCAAAGGGTTAGGGTTTTAAAAATCCATTTGGGGTTTCTTGAAATTAGGCAAAGTGAAATGAGAAAATCACTCACCCAACTAAGAGGAAGAAGGAGACGTGGTGGCTGACGGTGTTTCCGCCGCGGTGGCTTATGGTGGCGGCGCTGCAGCGGTACAACGGAGGAACAAAATGGAGTAGAACGTGCGGAACAAGGAGGACGCGGTTCAGGTCGGCTTCTTCGCCCTTGATGCAGTCGAACGACGGCTGGAGGTGAGCAGGACAGCAGAGCTTCGTTTCCACGGCGGTGAATGGAGGAGCAGCTGCCAGGTGCGTGTGGGACGACGGCTGGGTCGCGGCTGTCTTCTCGTGCGACGCGGTCCAACGGTGGTCGTGCGGTTCCGAGCGGCGTGCAGGGGCGGCGTGCAATCGGGTCCGGCAAGAAAAAGGGGAGAAGATGAAGTGAAGTAGAAGGAGGAGGAAGAAGATGGAGTGAGGAAAAGAAAAGAAAAATTGTTGAAGAGTGGGGTGAGGAGGCGTCGAAGATAAGAGAGAGAGAAAAGAGAAACTTTAGTTTTTTAAACTAGTTACTTAGTGATAGGTACAGAATGAGTGATAAATATTAGGCCTAAAATAAACATGTTTTTACTTTTTGGAATGTAAAAATAAAGATTGATAAGGATATGTTTTCGAAATTCAAGTTAGAGTAAAGATTAATAGTTGAACTGATCAACTAAGGAAATACTCGGTCCAAAATTTAATCTCCGATAAATGTGAAACCAAAATATTTTTAACTCTAAAATTAAATAGAATAAATATATGAAAATGTTTTTCTCTTAATCATATTATTAAAATATTTTTCTGTACTGGTATAATAGTGACAATAACGTAAATTATTGTCTAGTAAACGTGCATTCACTGAAGTAATTCAGTGTTAACACACCCAATAAAATAATTTGAAAAGAGTAATTTAATTACTCAAACTAAACCACATAACAAAATAAACTTAAACCTCTAAATAAAATAATTAATCATAGGTGTAAAAACTAGGGTGTTACATTACTACCCCTCTTAAAAAAATTTCATCCTCGAAATTTCGTAGCTCAAAACTACACAGGATTTTGTAATCACACTTTAACTCTAAAATCTTGCTTTGTATTCTCATCGCTTCATTCCTTTCATCTATAACACTATAACAGGATCAATTCTTATGCCATTCTATTTATCCTTGAAACTTTTCACCACCGCAAAAGCTCCACTACCTTTGATATTTCATCTTAGTCTATTACACTTCAAAGAACAAAATCAACGCTTAATCTCTTCATTTAACTTTCTCAATACAAATCCATTAGGAAAAACTTTCTCCAATATCTAACTTTCACATCTAACATCAAAACCAACACTAACTTTACATAGCATCAATTAACCTTCTACTTAAGAGATGCAATCATAGTCTTAGTCCATTTAGGCTTAGTCTACTCTTCTAATCATATCAAATTAACACTTTTCAAGTCTCCAATCAAGATGTCGTAACATTCCTGAGTTGCACATGATATACTTTGCGCCAAAAACCTAAGAAATTCAATCTTATTAAAATTGAATCTTACCACATCCAACATAGTCCGTTCTCTTCTGAATTCCTCTCGGATCTTTTTGCCTACTTCGATTTCATATCCTTTATCTGCCTCTCATTTTCAATTTGATTCTCAAGCCCCGTTAATATCCTTGGTTTAAGAAATTTCCCATGCACATCTACCCTATTGTCCAAGGAAAATACACAACTCCTAACAATTCCTCCATCTAAAGACATAGCTCTATCACTTATGCAAGGAAGTGCTTGTATCATATCTGCCCTTATCTTATATATTTGCAGCCGAGAAAAGAGATTATAAAATAGAGTTTCTCTAAGGCCATAACCCCTAGGAGTTGCACCAAAACAAAGCCAAGAAATCCAGGTGGACACTCCCTAATGACAATCTTGGATTTAAAATATCTAGTTTCCACTATGGATCACCAACCACATTTTTACCAAAATAAGACTTCAAAGATTATAAACATTTCACCATAGCTTATCACACTCGAAAGACACAATCAAAACTTAATCACTTCTTGCCTCAAAATTTGTCTACTAGCAAAACTCCTTCAACACCTTATCCTCACAACGAACATCAAGTTCAACCTTAACTCTATCACATATATCAACTTTCCACCCAAAGCACACAATTATAGTCTTAGTTTTCTTTGAATATATTCCACCACTCCAAATTATATCATAGTCATTCATTTCAATCTTAAAGAATACGATTACATTTCTCCATGCAACTACAACCAAAAGGAATCACTTCAACTTGAATTATCCAAAATCATAATTCTTAAACTTTTCTAACAACTTAGTTTCACTCAAGAACTCCTTTTTACTATTTCCGTTCAACTTAAGGAAAACTACCATACATATTTTTCCGTTAATCCTCGGACTCACGAAGTTAACATTAACCATAAACTTTGATCACTACTCTAATTTCCTTTAATGATACATCTGCCTCGATCATGATAAAATCCATCGTAATCGTCTCACTCAATGACGTTGAACTTAAGGGTCCTCATAGTACCATTCACATCTATACACTAACGAAACTCCTATTAACTCTGGTTCGTCCTACCATAGAGATGGCAAAAACTTAGGTACCACACTATCTCCCAACTAACCTTCTAAGGATAGGTCACCTCATTCCTTATCCATCCCACTGAGGATGATCAATTGGACTTAGTCTCAACTTAGTCCTCAACACTTAAAGTAAATTCAACCGACACACGTTGATAAACTTACGTTTTTCATCTGAAACAACACTTGAAGATACTCCATGAAGTCTGAACAATCCTCTGATACATTATTCGGTTCACTAACTATGCTTGTGGATCTTAACTTGTAAGAAGATGCAGACTTCACCAGTCGATCAACGATCATTTGAATTCAATCAAGACTCATACAGGTCTTCAGAAAACTTATAACAAAGATTGAAGGAATGTCAACATCTCAACAAGGAAGGTCTCAATTGTACATCTTGATGTGGAGATATCCAACTCACGACTGATGAGATAGGTCACACATCAACAACATTTGGAAAATACGTAGAACTAAAATGATCAATGACGAAAAGTACGGTCGAACCGCAATAAGACAAGACCTTGGTGATCATAAAAGAATTTCTCAAGAAAAGAAAATTTTTCTGGATTTCACGTTCACATAAGCATAGAAAAGAATTTCATTAATTTGAAGGATATCGGAACATCCAGTATGGAAAAAGATCATTCCATCAGGTTCGTGGATGTAAAAATGCATGATCAATACACATTTACAAACATGAATCTAATAAAGTTCATTCTTCCACAAGAATCTTCCAACGGATTCAAAGAATCAAGGGGTGAATAATGTCTAATCCCAAGAGGATTAATTCTTATTCTTAATACAAAGAATTTACAAAATGATGACTTTCACCTCTATCAAAAATAGAAGTGACGAAACTGAGTTTCACCAAGAAACTTCTGCTATCACGAAATTATTTGTGTTATAACTCAAGAAATAGTCATAACCACTTCTCTCAACAAAATGTGAAAGTATCCATACCAATCGATTCCTTTAAACCAATTCACTCAAATGTCTAATACATCGAGGATCATTTGGAAGTGTGAGTACGACTTCTCACAACAAAGAAATGAATGACTGGAAATTTATGAATCAGCATAACTAATTCATGAGTCCTGACAGACTGCAAATTAAAATCAGAAAATATGTCTGACACATACCAACTTCACCGTTGTGATTATCTAATACAATCACAGGATTTGAGAAATAATTGTCAACTGACAAACACAAGAGAATCAAAGGGTACAATGAAGAATTCCTCAATCACGAGACACTCACCCAAGATCGAAAATCCACTCGATTCATCTTGGTTCCAACCAACATACACATCTTTCTAGCCAAGCTTAGTATGACCACCTTGAATTGGGTACGATCCCGGACGACTTAACCAATAGATCCAACATACAAAAGGTTGATCTTTCCTCATAAACTGAGTTGACGATGCAAAACCTTAGATAGGTCATCAGTCCAGTAGGGTAATAACTCATCTTCAAGTCAATCTTTGAGTAGATGACAACTCCTTGCAATTAATTTACCAAATCAACTACGCAAGTTAGAGAATACTTATTCCTAATTCGTCCTTTTACCTAGTCGTCAGAAATCTAGACGGTGACACGAGCCTCCACACAACGTTGGTGCTTCACAAGGAAAACACTCGGTCTAACAAACGATTCAGACCACCGATCTTTCAGTTGAATCGAGTCGTCGAACTCGTTTCAATCTTTATAGGCAACATCCTACACAAAGGAACAGAGATCTGACCGCATCTAGAAACTAGATCAATCAAAAATCAACGTCCTTTGCTAACCATAAACCTAGAATATTTCCAGGGAACACTCCCGGAAAAATCCTTTTACACAAGCATCTTGTTTCGAATGTCTGACACGTCTCGCAAGAATAATCGAATGTCATATTCGAACCCAAGTAACATTCAAGATCTACGGTCTCCCAGGACATAAAACCCTTGGAAAAACCATCAACAAAACATATACTTGTGCGTCAACACACATTGCTTCAACAAGAAACAATTCAAACAAGAGCCAACCAGAGATCACACAACAAAACTTAACAGACCTATTCCCCAAAGATCCTGAAAGACTCGACCAGCTCTGATACCACCTTGTAACGCCCCCCCTTGGGGCATTACTTCCTTTGAGAGATGAAAATGCCTTGTTTTGAGTAGGCCACTTCAATCCCCAAGAAATACTTCAGTTTCCCAAGGTCCTTCATCTCAAATTCTACAAATAATTTTTCCTTAAGCAGTTGTCTCTCAACTAGGTCATCTCCTGTAATAATTATATCATCAACATAAACAAGAAGTACAGTCAGTTTTCCTCCTTGTGAATGTTTAAAGAAAAGTGTATGATCTCCTTGGATTTGTTTGTAACCCAGCAACACCATAGCTTTTGTAAATCTTCCAAACCATGCTCGGGGAGACTGTTTTAGCCCATATAAAGCCTTCCTCAATCTGCAAACTTTGTTTGTTCCACTTGTGGGACCAAACCCTGGGGGAATCTCCATGTACACCTCCTCCTCTAAGTCTCCATGCAAGAAAGCATTTTTGACATCAAACTGGTGTAGTTCCCATCAAGAGTGGGCAGCAAGAGAGAGTAAAATACGAACACTGTTCATCTTTGCCACTGGAGCAAATGTCTCCTCATAATCAATGCCATAGGTCTGAGTGTATCCCTTTGCCACTAGTCTTGCTTTATACCTGTCTAGGGTACCATCTGACCGGTACTTTACAGTGTAGATCCATCTACTCCCCATTGGTTTCTTTTCCTTTGGTTTCTCAACAATTTCCCATGTTCCATTTCTTTCCAGAGCTTGCATCTCCTCATTCATGGCTTGAACCCAGTTCTTGTCCTTCAATGCTTCTTGTACTGTTCTAGGGATTCTGATAGAGTCAATGGCTGCAATAAAGCTTTGGTGCTGCAAAGAAAGGTTTGTGGTGGAAACAAATTTGGAAATAGGGTACTTAGCACAAGATCTTTTTCCTTTTCTTAAAGCAATAGGTAAGTCATCATCAATCTTAGGATCACAATTATCCAAAGGAATAGGTTCAGAATGAATGAAAGGAATAGATTCAACATGAATGGGACTAGTGTTTTCAATACTTACCATGGGTTCAGATATTTGGGGTTGCGGCTGGACCAGGGATGGGTGTTTCTTCCTTTGATAGACCAGTTTTGGCGAGCTTGCTCTAGTCTGAGGAGCTAATTCCTGTGTATTTGAGAGCATATCAGAAGATTGGAGCAAGGGAATGTTGCCTTCTGAAAAAATCTCAGCTTCCAAATCAGAAGTATTATTCTCCCCCTGAAGCTGAGAGGAACTGAAGAATGATTGATTTTCTCGGAAGGTGACATCCATGGAGACATACACTCGACGAGAGGAAGGGTGATAACATTTGTATCCTTTCTTGTCAGGGGCATAACCAATGAACAAACATTTAATAGCACGAGGGTCAAGTTTGCCCCGATGCTGACGATGGACATGAACAAAAGCAACACAACCAAAAACACGAGATTCAAGACTTTGCATAATAGGAACAGATGGAAAAAATGTTTTCATGACATGAACAGGACTCAAACCACCAAGGATTCTAGAGGGTATTCTATTTATTAGATAAGCAGCAGTTAAAACAGCTTCCCCCCAATATGAATTTGGAACAGACATATGAAACAATAAAGCTCTAGTAATTTCAAGCAAGTGTCGATTTTTCCTTTCAGCAACCCCGTTTTGTTGGGGGGTATCAACACATGTAAGTTCATGAACAATGTCATGTTGTTTAAGAATGGTGGAGAAATTTTGGTTCACATACTCTCTACCATTATCAGACCTCAGACGTTTAATTGTTTTATCAAATTGAGTTTTAATCATATGATAAAACTGGATAAACAAATGGTACACATCTGATTTATTTTTCATTATAAAAATCCAAGTAACACGAGTGCAATCATCAATAAATGACACAAACCATTTTGCACCAGAAATATTAGGAACAAAAGCTGGACCCCAAACATCAGTATGAATAAGAGAAAAAGGTTCATAACTTTTCTTAGCACTTGAAGGAAAACTTACCCGATGATGTTTGGAAAATTCACAAACATCACATTGAAAGGACTCAACCGATTCATTCAAAAACAAAGAAGGAAACATGGACTTAAGTAGAGTGAATGGGGGATGCCCAAGACGATTATGTTGGAGCCAAATTTGGGAGGAACAAGACTTGGATTGATGACAGGAATGTTGCAACTTCACACCAGATTCACTTGAAGTTTCCATCTCAAGGTAGTACAACCCTCCCCGTTCCTTGGCAACTCCAATAGTCTTCCCCGTAGTATTGTCCTGGAATACACAATGATAAGGGAAAAATGTTACAGCGCAATTAAGGTCATTGGTAAGTTTATGTATAGAAAAAAGGTTAGATGACAGTTTAGGAACATGAAGCACATTTTGCAAATTTAGAAAAGGACTAATTTTAACGTTACCAAATCCTGCAACTGATGTATGAGAGCCATCAGCTACAATTATGTGATGACTACCGATGGGGATTTGATAGGATGAAAAATGAGAAGAACAAAAGGTCATGTGATCGGTGGCACCAGAATCAATATTCTAAAAATCCTCGGGGACAGTACCAGAAGCATGAGAAAATAAAGAACATAGATTCTTACCATTCACACCATTTGAAGAAGTGCAAGACTGCTTACTAGAGTAATGGGTGATAGCTGAGATGTTGGTAATCTCAGTGTTAGACATGATGGTTAGGCGTGATAACAACCAAGAGTGCGATGAAGGTGTAAAAAAAACACAAGATGCAATGAAGGCAGCAACAAAGAAGAGGGTTTGTGTTGAAGATGACTTTGGGTACTGCAACTAAGAAAGATAAAGCACAATGAAGGTGCTGAACATGTAATGAAGGCACAAGACAAACAGGTTCTGCAATGAAGGCAAGGCACCTAAGGTCACTCAGCAATGAAGGCCGAGGCAGCGGAAAAGCAAAGGCAGAGACTCCCAAGGTCGGGAGCTCTGATACCAAATTGAAAGGAGGAACAAAACAAATATTTTCTGAATTGCTTGTGTTACTTTCACACAGCATAGAGGTATTCTATTTATACACTAGAAGAATTAAATACAACTGATAATTACAAGACAAATAAATGAGGCACCTATTTCCTATAGACATTTCCTAATTTTATGAGTAGAGAATACATGAACCTCATTAATTTACAATGGCTATTTCCTAAACTATTAATGACAGTCCATGAAACTTTGGACGGTGGATTCCAACATTAATGACAATCCATGAAACTTTGGACGGTGGATAATCTTTGGACGGTGGATTATCTTTGGACGATGGATTCCAACAGCTTCCTCTTCAACTTTTAATGTGGACAAGCTGAATGTTGCTATTGAGCATCATTTCAACTTCGGAATCTTGGAGGAGTATAACCTAGATATTAGCAAGAATGTCAATACGACTGGCTGGGGAGGACTCTTCATGGAGAAAGTCTCCATTTTCCCTAATCTGATCAAGGATTTCTGGAGAGGTCTTCAAGTATATGATATAGAAGTCTTCGCCACCATTTTGGGGAAGAGAATAGTGGTTTCAGATAAAACCATCTCCGATGCCATCATCTACGCTCAGGAAGGAGTGATCTTTACCGAGACATGGGAGACGGACCTTGGTGGTTCATAAGTTATTGCTGCCTTTCTGATGAGAGAAGACACGGTAAGAACTCATTCCTGGAAATCAGTAGAAATGAAGGATCTGGTTCGTATCCTTCATCAGTTACTGAACAAGGTGGTTCTACACAAAATTGGCTCCAAGGACAACTTATCAGCCTTGCACAAATTTTGTCTCTGTCATCTCATCACTGAGACTAAGATAAACTTGCCCAAAATTCTCTTTGGAAGATTCGGGGATGTTGTTGTTCATAGGAAGAAGCTCTCCACACTTCCTTACTGCCATATTCTATAAAAAAATCTTCAAGTCACAAGGGATATATGATTTCATTGCTACTAGGTCCCCTGAAGAGCAAGCAAGAATATTGACTGAGAAGCCAATGTCTGCTGCTGATTTTGGCAAAATGAATATTGCCAACATGAATCTGAGTACTAACACTGCTGCTGCCTTGGCCAAGACTGAAGAAATGATGAAAATCAAAGAAGAAATGGTTGAGCAAAACAATGTTAAAGTTCTTGGATTGAAAAGGGCAGTTAAAAAGAAAACCACTGCAACAAGGAAACCTATGCCTAAAAGTCCTACTGTTGGTGGGATTGTAATCAGAGAACCATCAGCTGCTGCTCCTCGACCTGCACCTACTCAGAAAAGGACAAGGAATGTAATTATGTCCTTCAATGAAGATGAGGATGATGAGGACAGGGTCCCCATCAGTTCTGTTTTGAAGAAACATAGGACTGCCGCTACTGCTGGTGTTGCTAATGTTCATATTCCCACACAACCCAGAAGGCAACCTCCAAGGAAAGCTAAGTCTGTTATGACTTCTGAGGTAACTCTCCCTACTAATGACCCTGTAAAATTAGCAGTAGATGTCTTAGTATCTAGCTTTGAGGATAGAGTAGATGATGCTTCTGCACCTGCTACTGTTAACCAAACTGAAACCTTGGATGATGTAAACATTCCCACTCTTCCATCACCACAAAGAACTTTCACTGAACAACCACAAACAGCCTCACCAGGAAGACCATATTCCCCACCCATTATACCTGAAAATGACCCCTGGTTCAACCAACCAGATGATGGAATTATCCTTGGTGCACCCTTTCCCAAAAACCAAAAGACAAAATTTCCATACACTAACCCCTCTGTTCTTTATGGTAGCCAATATGAAAACTGAGCCAAAGTAAAGAGGAACTAGAAAATCCTTTACCACAAATATGAACCAGAACCAGTTTCAACAAAACCCTTCTATCCTCTACCTGAGTATGAATATGAACCCGAGACCATACCTCAACGTGATTATGTACCCATACCATATGTACCAAACATCACCAAACCTCTTCCGGCCACTCTGCACAACCATATTGGACCTGCCCTAATTCATCTTCCACAGAAAAATCCCCACCTAGAAAAATCTACCCAAACCTCATCAAATCCCCACCCTTCAAGCCATTCACTGATGGTGTTAAAAGGCATATCATCTCTCGATCGGTCTAAGGATCCAAAGAAAGAAAGATCTGACCAATGTCATCTACAAAAGGTCAAGATCCTACAGACAAATTCCTTTTATCATGGACAACAAAACTTCTTGGGAGACATTCAGACACCCAAGCATCTATGGCAGAGCTGTGAGTATCATGAATCACCTCATGTATGCCTTTCTGAAGAATGAATTTGAATTGCCTAGGTATGTCAGGGCTGCAAACTTTGTCCCTCCAACTTGACTGTTTCATACCAAGAAGGAACCAAAGATTGATGTCTGACCCCCCATGATCGCTCCTAGACTACCTATGATTAATCTGAACAAAGACAAGGATTTGAAGAAGCAGAGGAGCACTGCAAAGAAGCCAGAAGACACTTCCTGCTTTGTTAATCACGATGCTGTTGAATCATATGATCAGAATATGATTAATTTTTGGTTATCACAACCATTTGAAGATATTGATCAAGATTCCGCCTTTTGCATTTGGGTAAATCACATGCTGGACTGTGCTAAGGAAGCCTCTTCTTCTGGTCTGAGCAATGAAGAGAAGAGAAAAATTCCTAAGGTCAGAGGCAATGTGGACTGTCAAATACCAGATTCTACATCTACAAGGACATGATTGGTATTCCGCACATCAATCCTGTGTATGAAGAAGATCCTGTCCACTGGGCAAAGGAACTGCCTCCACCAGTACTCACTTTTGCATCATTTCCACCTCCATCTCCTCCTTCAGAGCTCACCGAGGAAGAAATCATAATTGAAGAACCAGATTTCATTGCTGAACCTGCTTATCCAGAAACTGGGAATGAGGAAGTTACTGAGTTTGCTCCAAGACCAAGCACTTCTAAGAAACACTCATCTTAGCCAATGGCTCTGATAGTTGTTCATCCCCATGATCAACCTCAGATTTCTAGAGCTATTAGTACTTTTCAAGGTCAAGCACATGCTCAAGACTGTACTGAAAGCTCAAGACCCTCCCTGCCTCAGAACTTTGAAGAAATCATTGGAAAAATTATTGAGGATAGAGTCAAAGTTAAGGTCAAGGAACAAGTTAGAGAACAAGTTGCAGAAGCCTTGGCTCCAACAAATGTAATGGTCAATCAAATGTTGAGCATTCTGCAAAGTTTTCAACAGAGTAACCTTCTGCCTTTTCAACCTCCTCCACCTCCACCAAACCAGAACCCTCATCCTCCATCTCCACCCTCTTCTTAGTCTTTTTTTTTTATTTTCTTAATACTGACAATGATGGTCCACTCCTTTTACCTTTTTGTCCGATGACAAAAAATGGGGAGAAATGATAAGAGAATTAAATTTTATATAAAAGGCAGTTTTTGAAAGTATATGTTTGTCTGGATATGTATGATTTTAATTGTTTACATATGCTTTGACTTATTCTATTATATGCTCTGATAAATACTACTTTCTGATTGCTCTGATACTATCCTTAGTTTATATGCTCTGATACTATCTTTTGACTGATAAGTAGCTGAACTGATCTGATAAGATATATATGTGATATGTGCGGTTGAGTTTATGTCTTATATTTTATTCCTGTTTAGTTTGAATATGTGAACACCTAATTTTGCCCGGATCTTTTTTTATCAATGTTTTGAAAAAAAAAAGACAAGGCTGATAACAAAAAAGGCTTTGTAAAAAATGTTTTTATTCTTGGCCCATTACATCATCAAATAGAGCCCATTTTCGTTTTTATTTTTGGGCCCATTATCCCAAACCCAACAAAATTGTTTCTTTTACTATTCTGATTTGTTAAAAAAAAAGTAAAAATTTTTAAAAAAAAATCAGCTCCTATGCTTGTACCCATCAGCTCCCATGCTTGTACCCCTCTTTGTCTTCTTCTTCCTTTTTCAGAAAAAAGGGGGACAATGGTACAAGCCATCCTCACCCATTGTTGCCCCTGCAAGGTGGTGGAACAAAGGCTGATTTGCTCCCCACTACTTGTACCCACCAGCTGCCCAACAGAAAAATTTGGCATCTTCTTCCCCCTGGTGCTATATATTGGACAGTGACCAAAGGAAGAGCGGGGGAACCAGTAGGAGAAAAATACTCAAGATTCTCCTTTCCAATCCCTAGCAACCATCACTCCCAAATCACAAATCAACATAAAAATACCCAAATACTCTCTGATACCAAGAAAAAAACCTCCCTTTTATTTTTCTCTCTCTCTTTCTGTTCCTCTTCCTTCACGTCTTCTTCCTCTCATCAGCAGAACAACATTTCTTCTTCTTCCGAACTCCAAGACAAAGCTCATCTCCTTCCTCCTTCATCTCCCCACTTCACATCTCCTTCCTCTTTCATCTCCCCACTTCACATCTCCTTCTTCCTCTTAAGTTCAACCCTTCCTCCTTCATCTCCCCAGAACTCAGACCACCAGCCGCGCCACCACCCTCCACACCGTGACCGTCGGCCACCGCAAGACGAAGGGAGGGCCACCACACGCGACCCGCATCGCTTCGCGTGCTGTCGCGGCCTCAGTCGCGCGAACGCGACTCCGCCGCTCCTCCGTGCGGCCACCACGACCTCCCCGCTGAGGAAGACCAGATCCGCGAGCTCCACCGCAACACCAAGCCAGATCCGCCACCATCACTGTAATACCAAGCCAGATCCGCCACGCGAACGCCATCCTCCGCCGCGAGACCTCCATTTTCGGCCGAGCTTGACGAAGACAAGTGTAGATTTCAGTCTCCTCTCAGCCCTTTTCTTCCCTCATGCATCAAGCTCCCTCCTTTTCTCCATCTGCTCACTGTTGGTGTTGGGTAACGTTGCTGAAGCTGGGGCTTATAACTTGCTTTATGAATTTCACTTTTTATTTCTGATTTGTTTTATCATTTGAGTTTGGCTTATATTGTTTGGGCTTACCCTGATGTGCATGCTTGTTTTTTCTACTTTATTTTATAAGTGTGTAGTTTTTGTCAAAAAAATAAAAATAAAAAAGTAAATCCAACTTAAAAATAAAGATAAACTATGGGTTAGCTATTGGGTTTCTTTCTTTTATTAGGTTTTAGATATTTGGTCCAAAGTTAAAATAAACCAGAATGCAATATGTTTTATTTGAAGTTAAAAATTTTATTTATTGGACTTGGGGTCATAATCAAAATTGGGCTTAGAGTAAGCAGTATAATAACCCATTTTGCTTCTAAAGAGTTTTAAACAGAAAATAAATAAAAGAGGTCTTTTAAAATATTTTCAATCATCGATTTAAATAAAACTATGCTGCTAACATTTTTGAAATAAAAAGAAAAAAAATCAAATCTTTATCAAAATTAAAATCAACCAACCAATCAAATATTTTCAAAAGAACTACGTGACTTTGAGTTTCCCATCGCACCCGGGAATATGTAGGAGCAAGATAAATCATCTTGTCAAGCCAAAACTAAATTTCCCCTTTTTTGTATCCCCTTTTTATGTTAAAATAATTAATCAAAAAATTAAACTTTTCTGTTTTTAGGGATGCTCTATGGACACGGTGCCATGATCAGTCTCTTAGATTTGAGGTTGCCCTGTGGACTCATGTGCCATGTTCAACCTCATTTAATTTTTATAAACAATAAATTTAAAAATATAAAAACTAATAAAAATATTAAGAATTAAAAATAACACTTTCTTGTAAATAATTTTTGGGCAAAATAAATATTCAAAAGGTTATTAAAATGTTTTTTTGCACAATTAACTTGAGGTACCGTTTTTTTAAACGGGCGATGTGGGGTGCCAATACCTTCCCTACTCGTAATCGACTCCCGGACTCATCTCTTTCTTTTTTTAAGACCAGTTTACCTTTAAATAATTGGGTTTTCTAAAATTTTCCCAAATAAAAATTTTAGTGGCGACTCCTCTGTCTTTTTATATCATCTTTTCGCGGCTCCCGAACGGGACGGTCACGACAGCTGGAGACTCCACTGGGGAATTTTGAGAGTCAGGCCTATCATAGTTGGTTGTGCAAATTTTATTATTATTATTATTATTATTATTATTATTATTATTTTTTTTTTTAACAGCTTTGAAATTATTTGTTTTACTCTTTTTGTTTTATTTTTTTAATGCTTTCATAACTGTTTTTGTATATTCTTGCAACCTTAGGGTAGAGAACTTTTGTATTTGTGTTGTTTGTTCCTTTTGCAGGTTTGGGGTAGTTTTATTTTAGTAGGTTTCTGTGAAGGTTTGTGTGCTCCCATCACACACATCACTATCACAACTTGCACACACTTTTGGCTTTATACCCGAGCTTGCTCAAAACTCAAGGATTAGGCGGTGTCTCGACATTGTCATTGAAGAGGTCTCGTACCTCCCTGATATTTGTTGATTCACCACTCAGGTTGTACCCGATATCATGGGATGGTCATATTGAGAGGGTTTATCCCTACTTGTGACTAGATTCATGAATTGGATCCTTATCTTTCGGGATAGGGGCAATCTGGGAACCATGGCTTTTAGAAGTCTAGACCCTACCTAAATTTCACTGATAGAGCAAACTTAGTAGCCAACTTGTTTAGAGTCATTACCTCAGGTTTGTCCAACCCTAAGTTTTACCCAATTTAGGACAAAGGGAGCATACTCTTTCTCTCTCTCCATTTTTTCCCTAGCATCATAAACATAAATTGCCATGCACATACATATTTATTATGAAGCTTTCTAAAAAAGGAAAAAAGGGGGCGACACATCGTCGCTTCAAGCCCGAATGACATGTTCGAATATTATTGCACTTCTAATAAGCGACATGTCATAGTGAAGGTAATGCATCGACAGTATACCCGACATAGGGTTCCCAACCCTACCGGGGCTCATGCAACATGAAGCATGTAGGGCATTATGTTTTTGTGTTCCATTTCTAGTTTTTTTTTTCTTTATTTGTGTTTCTTGACAGGAAGACCTTAGTATTAATCTTATAGCAAAGAATGGAAGGACCTAGCATCGGAAAGAGTACTAGCAATGTAAGCAGTTCCAAGAAGAGCATCAAGATCGACGTGACACTCAATGATGTTCAGAGCCTATGCAAAATTAGTCAAAAAATGTCAGAAAAGGCACGTTCAAACTTTAACAACAAGTACGGGAGGATACTAGATCTATTACGTATTCCGGTGGATGCCCCCGCTCTAAGTGCATTTGCTCAGTATTGGAACTCAACTTTGAGATGTTTTGAATTGTCTGACCTAGATGTTACTCCCACCATCGAGGAGTATGCTTACATGCTGAGATTGCCTATCCAAAAGGAATCACGTGTCTATTTGTATTATGGACAATATGTGGCAGATGGGAAGATAGCAAGTCTGTTGGAACTTAAACCGGAACAATTGAATAAAGTGGAAAAAGGAAACACTACGGGCTTGAAGAGGCGATTCTTGGAAGGTTACCTTAGGGAGTTGGCTCAACAACAACGATGGGTTCTTTTTAATAGGTTGTTGGCTCTCCTAATCTATGGACTGGTGCTTTTTCCCTTTATTCCGGATGTGATTGATCGATAAGCTATGGACGTCTTCTACAGAGTTGAGGAATATGGGGTGAATTTAGTCCCTGCTATCTTAGTTGAAACTTTTCTATCACTACAAGTTTGTCATCAGAATCGACAAGGAAAGTTGCGATGTTGTGCACCAATGTTATACGTTTGGATTATGACTCACTTATATGCTGGTAACAAAATAGATAGAATAGATGATCCATTAAAAGGATTCATTCGCATGCCGCTAAAGTCACGCAAGCTATGTGAATGGAAACAAGAGTTTGATCAAGTCGACTCATGTTCATTTAGATGGATGTGCCCATGGTACAATGGAGATTCAGTTATATTCAGTTGTGGAAGTTTCCCGAACGTCCCATTGATGGGACCCAGAGGATGTGTGTTATATTCACCAGCTCTAGTAATGTGCCAACTCAGTTGGACACAAGATGAACCCCCAAAAGAGCTGCTTGGCGGAGCGTATTTCCTATATCAAGAATGTGAAAGCATCAAGAGTCAGACAATGGAAATAAGGTCAGCATGAGACAATATTCACATAAAAGGGCGTGATGAGTTAGGAAGGCAGATCATAGCTCGAACAAAAAGATATGAAGCATGGAGAAGAGGTAAGAAGGGGTTGTCCTTCAAAACCGGGACCTCCACCCAGTGCTGAAAACAATCCTCTTACAGAAGATCAAATGCTGGAAAAAATTGAAGTTTTAAAAGCTCAGATGGAGGTTTTGGATGAAAAGAACCAAGTTGCAGAAATAACTATTGTCAAACTCCAAAGCCAAGTGCAAAAACTCAATTTACAGATCGAGAATTTGAGAAATGAGTATGCCGATTCCTACGAAGCCCCAAGTCGCATGAAAAGGGCAAGAAAGGAAAAAGAAGCAGTGATTCAAGAGTTGCAAGCAAAGATGGAGTGTCAAGAAAACACACTAGCCAGAACTCTGAAGAAGAAAGAAGAGCTTGAGTGGGACGTAGGGATTAATGTCGAGACAATACAAATACTAAAGGAGAGAGTTGAATCTCTACAAGAATCCTTGGCCCAAACCGAACTTTTCTCTGATCGAGGATGGAACGAAGCTGCCAGATATCGCCAATTATTAGCAGAAGCTAATGAAAGGGAAAATTGGCTCAGGGCCAAAATGCAAGCAAATGAAAGAGGAGAAGCTCAACGTCACGCAGAATGGGTAAAGGGATGGAAATTGGTTGTACGGGATATGATCTATGAAAAGGAAGCATGGAGAAGGAAATATGAAGACATGATTGGTAGAATTCAATATCATACTTCCCAGTTGGTGGAGCGATTTGAAGAAGTATCAATTCAGGTTTACAAGAACCCTTTCCTCCAGATACCACCAGAGGTGACTAAGTTCTTCAAGCATTTTGGGAAGCTTGCAAAGGGATTCAGGAAAAAGAAGATGAAGCTCTTGACATAGTATTTTGCGGTCCCCGAAGATGGATTTAGAAATATGAAAACTCTCGATGTATTGTTTTTCTATTTGATCAAAGACTCATGTTTGTATTGCAATATTCATCTAATGAAATGGAAGTTTTCATCCATTTTTTGTGGAATGCTCTCTCCTTTTCTAGATGATATCTGTCGAGGAGTGAATTCTCCCTTAGATACTTCATCAACTATGTTTTTACCCTAAAAACGATGTGTTTTCTACATAAAAATATGGGTATCGTCAAACAATGACATTGCTAGTACTGATGTGGTCTATCGAGGAGTGAATTCTCCCTTGGACTTGACATCAACTGCAGTCAAGCTAGAGGGAATTATACCACTTGATTTGATTGCAGGATGAGTATTCTTGCTATAAGTGTATGCAACGGTCTTCCTGTCAAAAATGGAGTTTAATTGGTTTCTACTCTTTCTTTTGATTTTTATTCATATATTCTTTCTTTTATTAAATAAAACAGTGTGGTTTTTGAACAATTGCTCCAAGACACCCTTATCCCACTCGATCACAGACAAGAGCCATGGCGGAAGAACTAGAAGAAGTCCAAGAGATCAGGGATGAAGTCAGTCAAATCAAGGATCAGATGACTAAGATGATGGAAATCCTACAAGCAATGCAGAAGGAAAAGAACACAGAGGAGAACCCTCCAGCCTCGAACGAAGGACCTCAGGCCACACCTCTCATTCCCCCGGGTTTTGCTCAGATTCCTATTCAAGGCTTCAACCAACCAGGGGCCATGATGCCTCTCCCTATTTACCCAGGCAACCAAACTCATTTTTCATTTGTCCCGAACAATCCCCCATATGGTTTGCCTCGCGGATTTGTGCCACCAACGGCCCCTAGACCACAAGATGGCTCCGAGCATATCACTCAAACCCAAACCATCACTGATGCCGTCGAAATGCCACAAACACAAACTGTCAACCCTACAGATGGTAACACCCCAACAGTGACAGTTTCTGCCAATCCAAAAAATCCACAATACACCCTGCATTGTGGACCCCAGGGGACTCAAATGATGCCGAACTTCGGATCCTCCTACATGCCATACTCCTTCCCTCATAATATGTATGGTGAAACTCCAGTGAATCAGTCAGGAGGGAATTCCCAATCCAAAGAAAAGTTGGAAGTGCTAGAAGAAAGACTACGGGCCATTGAAGGAGTAAATAGTTATGGTCTGCGGGATGCTTCGGAACTTTGTCTGGTGCCAAATGTTGTAATTCCACCAAAATTTAAAGTACCCGATTTCGACAAATATCGGGGAACCACTTGTCCCAAAAACCATCTGACCATGTATGTAAGGAAGATGGCATCATACGCTCAATATGACAAGATCTTGATTCACTTCTTCCAAGACAGTTTAACTGGGGCAGCTTCAAATTGGTACACGCATCTCGAACGGGCCCACGTCCGATCCTTCAAAGATCTAGCAGATGCATTCCTGAAGCAATACAAGTACAATATTGACATGGCTCCTGATAGGATGCAACTCCAAAATATGGCAAAGAGAGACACAGAGACTTTCAAGGAGTATGCACAACGATGGAGGGAATTGGCTGCTCAGGTAGAGCCTCCATTGGCCGAAAAAGAAATTGTGGCAATGTTCATTGATACCCTCCAGTCACCTTTCTATGATAGAATGATTGGAAGTGTGTCATCGAAATTTTCTGACATGGTCATCATCGGTGAGAGAATTGAAAGTGGAATGAGGAATGGCAAGATCACTGAAACTTCAGTAATGAACGGCCAGAAGAGAGCCCCGTTTGTGAAAAAGAAAGAAGGAGAAGCACACGCAGTAGCCTTTGAACAAAAGAAACCAAACCAATATAGACCAAACCAAACACCCACCTTCCAAGCCCAATACGCCCCATATTACCAACCACCTCCGTATCACCAAGCCAACCAGCCATACATCGCCGCCACCTCATAATTTCCAAATCCTCAACAGATGGCTCCTTACCGACCATCATACCTTTCTTAGCCTCAAACACACCCTACCATGCCACCTTAAATTGTTCAACCCCCAGGTCCGAACCCAAACACCAGCTAAACAAGACCACCATATAACTTAGAAAGAAAGTCAGTACATTTCGACCCGATACCCATGACCTACACTGAGCTACTGCATCAACTTATAAGCAAATCCGTGTTGACTCCTATCCCAATGAAACCATTGGGACCTCCTTATTCGAAGTGGTTTGACCCAAACGCTAAATGTGAGTATCATGCGGGGGCAATAGGTCATTCCAATGAGAACTGCAGGGCTTTCAAATTTAAGGTACATGAGCTTATTGATACTAAATGGTTGAGCTTTCAGAAAGATGCTCCGAATAGGGCACAAGGTCCTATGCCAAATCACGGGGGTTCGGGAGTCAACGCCATTGATAGCTTTATGGAACCTACTCTTAAGAGCCGAGTGGCTGATGTCAGAACTCCCATAAGAGTTATTTTAAGGGAGATGCAAAAACATGGATTGGTACGAACCTCAATGGTCGAAGAGAAGACTTTTGGTGAAGAGATAAGGTGTGACTTCAATGGGAATGTGGGGCATTCAATTGAAGACTGTGCAGAATTTTGACACGTTGTGCAATAGTTAATAGATATGAAGATTATCCTAATTGGTTGTGAACCGAATGAGCGTGGCATTAACATGGTCGCTGAATCTACAATTTCCCCAATTCCAGTTAAGATAACTCCTTATACTGTTGTGATTAATCCTCAACCGGTTCCTGAGCAAGTCGCTTCGAAGACAGTGGTGATACACTATACTGAAAAGGAACCTATGCCGGTTTCGAGTGGACCAACACCAGTTGTCATCCGAGTCCCAGGTCCTTTCCCTTACAAGGACACTAAAGCAGTACCATGGAGATATGATAAGCGGGTTCAACAAAGTCCTCCCAACGGGACCACTGTGATTACCAACATTTCAGGAATTGGCGGAATGACTAGGAGTGGTCGCATTTATACTCCAGAGGTATTGCGAAGGGAGGGAACAGAAAATGAAGGGAAAGATCGCAAGGGGAAAGAGAAGGTGGAAGGAACACCTACGTGAAAAGGATACCGGAAGGGGTGATAATAAAAAGGAGGTATCTCGATGAAGAAGTCGGCGAATTCTTGAAGTTCATCAAGCAAAGTGAATACAATGTTGTAGATCAATCGAATCAAACTCCAGCTCGGATATCTCTTTTGTCTTTGTTGATGAATTCCGAGCCACATAGGAGAAGTCTTGATGAAGGTGTTGAATCAAGCTCATGTCTCTCATGACATCACAATTGATAAGCTTGATAACATCGTGGGTAACATCGTTGCTGATAATTATATCACTTTCACTGATGACGAAATTCCAGCTGAAGGAATGGGGCACAACAAGGCGTTACACATCTCGGTGAAGTGTCGAGATCATGTCATGGCTAGGGTTCTCATTGATAATGGTTCTTCTTTGAATGTAATGCCAAAGTCGACACTGGCAAAGTTGCCTTTCGATGGAACTCATATGAAGCCAAGCACGATGATTGTAAGAGCTTTCGATGGCACCCGAAGGGAAGTTATGGGAGAAATTGAACTGCCTATTCAGATTGGCCCTTGCACCTTTGAAATACTCTTCCAAGTAATGGACATCACACCAACTTACAGTTGTCTCCTGGGACGACCATGGATCAATTCGTCTGGAGCTGTACCTTGCACATTGCACCAAAAGGTGAAGTTCATTGTCGATAGTAAATTGATAATTGTTTATGGAGAAGAGGATATGTTGGTGAGTAAGCCATCAACAACCCCTTACATTGAAGCTGCAGAAGAAGCTCTCGAGACTGCTTTCCAGTCGCTTGAAATTGCCAATGCCACCTATGTTGGGGACGGTGCTCCACTCTTGAAACCTTAGTCATCTAAAGCGTCCGTTATGATGGCTAGGGTTATGCTCGAAGGAGGATACCGACCTGGAAGCGGTTTGGGGAAGAATAGCCAAGGTGTCACTGACATCCTTATGCTCACCGAGAACAAGGACAGGTTTGGGTTGGGATATAAACTCACCAAGGCCGACAGGATGAGGGTTATGGAAGAGAGGAAGAGAAAGAGGTTGGCTCGGCTAGAAAATCGTGAATACGAGGCTGAAAGGGTTCCCATCCGTGACATTCGACAGAGCTTCCGAAGTGTAGGGTTCGCATTCCTGGACCAAGCAACAGCTGTTGAAGATGATTATCTCACCGATCATGGTGTCGATTTGGTATATCCATGCCCTCCGGATACAGAGCTCAACAATTGGGAGGTCATTGAGTTCCCCAAGACCCTAAAGTTTTTTTCAAAGTAATTCTGTAATGCTTATCCTTTTGCTCTGCCCAAGGCTTGAGGATTTTCGTTGTAATGGGCTTACTTCTTTTCTTTTTTTACTTTTTATTCATCGTTCCTCACCAATAAATGCAGTTTCCCATCTTTAACCGTTATTCATTCATCTTTCCCTGATAACTACCAAATTAAATGCAGATCTAAAAGTGACTCTCTTGAAAATGACAGTGTTAATAACTCAGCATACAATTTTGAGTATCCTATTGATCATGCTGATGAGGTTGTTGATGATGATGGGGAAGTCCCTCCTGAATTATTGAGGTTGGTAGAGCAAGAAGCTAGGGAGATTAGGCCCCATGAAGAGCCGAGTGAACTAATCAATTTGGGAACTGAAGATGATAAAAAAGAGGTCAAGATTGGTCTTTCCCTGAAAGAAAAGGAGCGAAGTAGGTTGATGGATTATAAAGATGTTTTCGCATGGTCATACCAAGACATGCCAGGGTTAGACCCTAGTGTAGCAGAACACAAACTGCCATTGAAGCCGGAGTGTCCTCCAGTAAAGCAAAAGCTACGAAGGATGAAAGCGGAAATGTCTTTAAAGATCAAGGAGAAGGTCAAGAAGCAGCTGGATGCGGGTTTCCTAGAAGTGGTAAAGTACCCTCAATGGGTTGCCAACATCGTTCTGGTTCCCAAGAAAGATGGAAAGGTTCGAATGTGTGTCGACTATCGAGATCTGAACAGAGCTAGCCCAAAAGATGATTTTCCTTTGCCTCACATTGATGTTCTTGTAGATAATACTGCCCAACATGCATTATTCTCCTTCATGGATGGATTCTCAGGATATAATCAGATTAAGATGGCACCTGAAGATGTGGAGAAAACTACATTTGTCACTTTATGGGGAACCTTTTGTTACAAGGTTATGCCCTTCGGCTTGAAAAATGCTGGGGCAACATATCAGCGGGCTATGATGGCTTTATTCCATGACATGATGCATAAGGAGATAGAAGTTTATGTAGATGACATGATCGCCAAGTCCATATCTGAAGATGACCATGATGATAATCTGCAAAATCTTTTTGAGCGGTTAAGGAAGTTTAAGCTCCGACTGAATCCAGCCAAATGCACTTTTGGAGTGAAATCTGGCAAGCTTTTGGGGTTCATTGTTAGTCAAAGAGGAATAGAGGTTGATCCTGAAAAAGTGCGAGCAATCATCGATATGCCAGCACCTCGAACAGAGAAAGAAGTTCGTGGGTTTTTAGGAAGATTGAACTACATTGCCCGGTTCATCTCCCAACTGACCGCGACGTGTGAACCAATCTTTAAATTGCTACGCAAAAATCAGGCAGTAACATGGAATGAAGATTGTCAAAAAGCCTTCGAGAAGATCAAACAATACCTACAGGAGCCTCCGGTCTTGGTTCCCCCAGTTCCAGGAAGGCCTCTCATCATGTATTTGACTGTGCTAGATGAATCAATGCGTTGTGTACTGGGGCAACACGATGAGTCAGGAAGGAAGGAACATGCCATCTATTATCTAAGCAAGAAGTTTACCAGTTGTGAAGCCAACTACTCATTGCTGGAATGCACTTGCTGTGCTTTGGCTTGGGCGGCCCGCCATTTGAGGCATTACATGTTGTGTTACACTACCTGGTTGGTGTCCAAAATGGATCCGATCAAGTATATCTTTGATAAGCCTGCTCTGATTGGAAGAATTGCTCGCTGGCAAGTCCTGCTATCAGAATACGACATTGTCTATGTCACCCAAAAAACAGTAAAAGGAAGTGCTCTCGCAGAATATCTAGCCAATCAGCCAGTAGAAGATTATGGATCGATGCAATGTGATTTCCCAGATGAAGATATAATGGCTTTGTTTGATCGCGAGCAATCACCAGAAAAAGAAAAGTGGACCTTGTTATTTGACGGAGCTTCTAATGCATTGGGACATGGAATTGGGGCAATACTAATCTCACCGGAAAATGATTATTTCCCTGTCACTGCTAGGCTTTGCTTTGATTGTACAAACAATATAGCCGAATATAAAGCTTGTGCGCTCGGGATCCTGGCAGCAATAGAATCAAAGGCAAGGATAATGGAGGTATATGGGGACTCCACATTAGTCATCCACCAGCTAAGAGGGGAATGGGAAACCCGAGATGCCAAGTTAATCCCGTACCATGATTACATCAAAGGTTTGATTGAGCAGTTTGATGAAGTCACATTCCATCATATTCCCCGAGAAGATAACCAATTAGCTGACGCGTTGTCTACCTTGTCCTCGATGTTCAAAGTAAGTGACGAGAGGAACTTACCACTCATCAAAATGGAAAGTCATGATCATCCTGCATATTGTCAAGTGATAGAGGAAGAGTCTGATCAAAAACCGTGGTACCATGACATCAAATGCTTCATCCAAAGAAGGGAATATCCTCCGGGCATTTCAGAAAATAACAAAAGAACTCTAAGAAGACTTGCGATGGGTTTCTATTTAGATGGAGGTATTCTTTACAAAAGAAATCATGACATGGTATTGTTAAGATGCGTCGATGCGAAAGAAGCTAAACGGATAATTGAGGAGGTCCATGAAGGGTCTTTCAGAACACATGCGAGCGGGCATGCAATGGCAAGAAAAATCTTAAGGGCTGGCCAATACTGGTTGACAATGGAGATAGATTGCTTTAATTATGCGAAGAAGTGCCATAAGTGTCAAATATATGCTGATAGGGTTCATGCGCCGCCAGCTCCCTTGAATGTCATGACGGCACCCTGGCCATTCTCAATGTGGGGAATGGATGTGATCGGTCCAATCGAACCAAAAGCCTCGAATGGGCATCGCTTCATTTTTGTTGCCATTGATTATTTCACAAAGTGGGTTGAGACTGCATCATATGCCAATGTGACCCGGAATGTCGTGATCAAATTCGTAAAGAGAGAATTAATTTGTCGTTATGGGTTTCCAAGCGAGATTATCACTGATAATACGACTAACTTGAACAACAAGATGATGAAAGAGATGTGCGAAAACTTCAAGATAAAACATCACAATTCCTCCCCGTATCACCCAAAGATGAATGGGGCAGTTGAGGCCGTCAATAAAAATATCAAGAAGATTGTCCAAAAGATGGTGGTGACGTATAAGGATTGGCACGAGATGTTACCTTTTGCTTTGCACGGCTACCGTACCTCTATTCGCACCTCGACAGGGGCAACGCCATATTCTTTAGTATATGGGATGGAGGCATTGCTCCCGATTGAAGTAGAGATCCCCTCATTAAGGGTATTGAGAGAGGCAGAATTGGAGGAAGCCGAGTGGGTCCAAGATCGACTCGACCAATTGAACCTTATTGAAGAGAAGAGATTAGCAGCACTGTGTCACGGTCAATTGTACCAGAAAAGGTTGATGAGAGCTTACGAGAAGAAAGTACGCCCGCGTCAGTTTCGGGAGGGTGATCTAGTGCTCAAAAAGATCCTACCAATCCAAAAGGATCATCGTGGGAAGTGGACCCCGAACTACGAAGGACCTTACGTTGTGAAAAAGGCCTTCTCGGGGGGAGCTTTAATTCTTACCAGGATGGATGGGGAGGATCTTCCACTCCCTGTAAACTCAGATGCAGTCAAAAAGTATTATGCTTGAACGCATTTCCCAAGAAAAAAAAAGAGTGAAAAATAAAAAAAAGAAAAGCTCGTTAGGCTGAAAATCTGAAAAGACAGTCTAAGCAAAAGTTAAAGCAACCCGCTAGGCTGAAAACCTAAAAAGGCGGTCTAGGAAAAAGTTAGGGTTCAAAAAATAAAATAAACAAGGGAAGTGTTGTCAAGCCGATGAACTGGGGCAATCAGTGGGCTAGATGCATGAGGACTGGGGCAGATAGCATTCTCAGATGCGGATTAGTAAGCAGTCAAAATAGTATGAGGGATACTAACACTAGTCATGGAAAGAGGTGTCACTTGAGGAGACGTGATTCCACTCCACAACCTTTTAAAATTCCCTACTCCACTGTAATATCTGCTTCGTATTCCTTTTCAGTCCAAATATAATGACATTGACTCCCATTTCTTTTTACCCTTATCTCTTTCTCTTAACTTTTGTCAATTGTGTGTGTGCATTCATCATGATAAGTATATACTGAAATGTGAAACATGTATAGGTGTCTTCAAGATGCATTTAGAATTCCCTTGAAAAACCTCAAAAGTTTGTAAAGAACAAGATGATCTCCCGACAAAGGACACCGCGGTCTACTGACAAGAATTACGGGGACGATCATTGCAAAGTAAGCGTACCCTTTCAAAAGTGCTCGACCCTTTTTCTCCACGAAGACAAGACTTGTTTTAGTTCATCTCGGGGCTTGTCTGTGATCGACACCTTAAGGGGTCAAGGGTGATAATAAAAACCACTTAAGCAATGAAAAAATAAAAATAGTAATGTATTACAGGCTTTCCTTGTGTTGCATTGAAATCATTTGAGGTTTTCATCAGGCATATAGGACATTTCTGGCATCATGCATTGCAATTGTTCATCTCTTGTGAGCACAAAACCCAGTAAATTGCACAAACATCGTAGGTTTTTACCTTTCATGTCAAGCTTCAGCGGATAATCGACTCCACAAGCTTTTCGCATTTCCTTTCAAGCTTCAGTGGATAACCGACTCCACAAGATTTTTACCTTTTGCTGTCAAGATTCAGTGGATAATCGACTCCACAAGTTTTTTACCTTTGTTGTCAAGCTTCAGCGGATAACCGACTCCGCAAGCTTTTAACATTTCTTTTGAAGCTTCAGCGGATAACCGACTCCGCAAGCTTTTAATCCTTCCCTTCAAGCTTCGGCGGACAACCGACTCCGCAAGCTTTCAACTTTTCTTGTCAAGCTTCAGTGGATAACCGACTCCACAAGCTTTTTACCTTTTCTGTCAAGCTTCAGTGGACAACCGACTCCGCAAGCTCTTAATCCTTTTGCTGTCAAGCTTCAGTGGATAACCGACTCCACAATCATTTTACCTTTCTTGTCAAGCTTCAGTGGATAACTGACTCCACAAGCTTTTTACCTTTTCTGTCAAGCTTCAGTGGACAGAAAAGGTAAAAATCTTATAACTCCGCTTCTACCTTCAATCACATTGGAGGAGATCCTCTCAATAGTTTGGGTTTTACAAGATTTGAAATTTTGAATTCTAGTCTTGTTCAAGAGCGCAAATTGCTTCTCTTAATAATCACATTTCGCTTCCCACATATATATTAAGTGTTTGTTTGGTTACATGATGGAAAACTGTAAAATTGCTTTTGTTTTTTGTTGAACGTGATTTTATTAAAAATGAGATATTAATATTTGTTACTATAAAGTGAAATTGATTTTGTTTTCAAAACAATTTTGACTAGAAGTTATAGAATCCAACTTTTGCGTAGGATTGAAAAATTAACATCAAGTTTGCTTTCAAAATAAAAACATCCAAACATAAATTATTTTACTTCAAACTTAATTGTAATTGTAACCTCTCACAAAAAAACTTAATTATAACCAAATCAATTTTATAAAACCAATTTCATTCAAAATCACGTTTATCCAAATACTTATCCAAACACATACTTTCATTGAGCAAAAATGATTTTAGGTAGATAGACCACTATTTTTTATGAAAGAAAAGAAGAATATATAAATGATAGTTACAATTATAAAAAATATTTAATTTTTAACATTTAAATAATTTTTTATGTAAAGCTCTAAATAACTTTTTTTAAAAGTAATCCTTTTACTGTCAAACATTTCACAATTTACCATAAGCAGAGCTGCAGAGGTTACTCTTTGATTAGAAGTTAGTTAATGCCAAGTGTTAATTAAAGAGGAGTTTACCTATGTATATATATATGTCCTTCCTTTTAATCCAATCGATGAAAATGTTACCTTGAAAGAAGGGCATCCAATCAATCCCTTATTCTTACGTATGTTGTTTAAAGTTGAATCAATATTGGTTTAGAAAAAAGAAAACTAACATCAATCAGTGAACATCATTTTTGGTTCACTAAAATAGATGTGCTTCGATCTATGAATATGATCTAGAGGAGTGAAACCGAAGTGGGTATATGGTCCAAATCGAACTAGTATAACAATATATGGATGAGTTGGAGTCTAAGAAAAAGATGTGCAAAGAATTGTCTATTATTGGTATGGGAGAGAAGAGGGGATCCATGTAAATAGTTGAGTAATTAATTAGGAAATAAGTTAAGGAAGATATATATATGACAACTTGTTTGCTTATGTATCGTGGAGGTGTCGCCTACGCTTCTACCAAGTCCCGCCTTTTTTTCCTCTCTAATGTTTCTACCATCTATCTTTTTCTTGTCCATTGTTTCTTTCAAAATGTATTGTTGTAAGCATATATATAATTAAATATCGTTTAATTACTAAACCTCTGGCACTGAACAGACAATCATCAATAAAAAATTCCAGCAATTTACTTTTTTTCATCTTTGTTTAGGTTTATTTTCTTGACGGCTAGCCTAAGCTTTTTTTTTTTTTTTTGAGCAAGACGGCTAGCATAAGTTGTTCAGCACTACTTGTAAATTTTTTTAAATTTTTTTGGTGCTCTGCACAATCATCAACTTAATTAGGACATAATCCATACTTTTGCTTTAAAACTTAATGAGGTTGTTACCGAAATTCCCTCCCTTTGTTGCCTGATAGAATTAATGCGCTAATTATGTGCCTAAGTTTTACTTTGACTTTTTCGCATGAACGAACAAAGCTTGTACATATTTTTTCTAATTATTTGTACCGATTGTTTATTCAGATTACAACTGTTCATCACCTAAAAGTTGTATATTCCAACTACAGATTTGGTTAGGAATTGAAATAAATAATAATGTAAACCTTAGCGTTTCATATATATTTTTGTAATAGATTCCTTGACTAGACATATGTGCCTAACGTGCATGTTCCAATTAAATATTCAATTGAAACTCGGTTTAATCATTGAAATATGGATCTAACATTTGGATGATTAATGCCCTTTCAAAAAAAACATTTGGATGATTAATTGGATGCCACCATTAGTGTTTACAGGTTTTTTTAGGCAAATTAGTGTTTACTGTTTAGGGAACATATAGTGCTTATTTAGCCACAAATAAAAAAAAATGCTCTTAAAAAACTTCATTTGGGCAAGCCATTTACGAAACAATTAAGACAAATAGGTAGGCTTGAGTTACGGATCTTGTGGGAGGAAATAAAACCAAATACCCAACTTTGGGGCTATAAATCGCTTGGAAACAAAATTATTTATTCTTCACCCTCTTGATTTTTTTCCCAATTTTTTTTTTCCTGTTTTCTTGATATGATCAAGCATATAATATTATAAAGTTTGAGAAATTTAAGCCCAAAAATAAAACAAAAACAGGAAAGCAACATGACTTTTATATATCCACAAAACTAAGGTAAATACTCACATACATTAAAAACAACATTTTTCTAACCCGTTCAACTTTACACATGTTAATAAATCAAAAGTAGAAATATTATATTGAAAGTTGTGTATTCAATTCCTTGAAAATTAAAAAGTTATTCTTTCCAAAATAATATTTAACATGTTCAAAGTTGCACAAGTTAGAAAAATCCTAAAAAGTAAGGAACCATTTTTGGTTCCCCTCCCCGGCGGCATGCCGCATGCCAATTAATTCCGACACCGGCCTAGTCTTCTGAGATGCTTTGCAAATGAGGCTGCCATACTCCGACATGGTCATGCCGGGGATCCCGCGTGAGGAATTCCTCTCCTTAGAGACTATGTCATGATCAGTAGGGACTGAGAGGCATCCATGACATTGCTGCGATGAGAAATCATCATCATGATCACACTTGTTGCTAATAACATTCTTGGAGGATCCCTTCTTGTTGAGATGATACCTTTTCTTCTGAGACAAGGATGATGAGGGGATCAAGAAGTATATGCTGCCTCTCTTGAGTTCAGTCTCCGGTGAAAGGATGAGAATCCGGCGAACAACTCCTTGGGAGCTAGGTTTGCTTATGACATGGTTAGGGTTCGCTTTGAGAACTTCCCCTGCTGTGATTGGACGTGTAATCTCTTCTACGTAACCACTCGAATGGACTATTCGGATCAAGTCTAGTGCTCCACATGGAAGAACACAAGCCAAACAACACCTTAAGCTGTTACCCATTATTGGTGATCTTTATATATATTCAGAATGCTGATCTGGGTTTGGAACCACAAACCCCACCTCCCCTTCTGTTTCGAGCTTTGAATCTTGGGGAATTCAGAATTGTATATGAAATGGGGTAGAGTTGGAGGGTGAGTTGTGTATAAATAGCAACAACCATAGGTACTATCATAATAATGCATAGGCAAATGAAGATTTAATAATAATTGTGGAACTTGCCTTAAAAAAAATGTGGATTCATGACGAAACTTCCCAATCAGAAGGAGTGGTCTCCAATTTTTGGGTTTTGCTTCTCACAATATTTGCAGTATGTACATGATATGTTTGGACTAAATTGAATAAAAGTGTAAAGTGATATGTCTGGGAATAAAATATTCCAGATACCAAACGCTACCTAAGGGTCTTTGACACAACAAGGTTACATGCCCGCGACGTAAACGTCCTCGACAAGTGATAGATGATTACCTATCCTGATGCAATGAATTTTTGTTTGCAGAAGAGGAAGCCACATTACAGGATGACCCTTATACCATGTGACACTGTAAGTACTAAAGAGTAGAGGTTGCTTAGGTGAGGGATATTGCAAGACTCTGTTGAATATTTCCATACTAATGATTTTTCCTTTTCCATTCTATTTTTGTACAGCTGAACCTGTGTGGATTCTAATGAGGGATTTTATCCGTTGAGAAGTTCGGAGGAGGTGCCAAGTTTGTCAAGTTCTGCAACCAAATTCACCATAAGTTGATGTGTATTGTTGCTTCATTTATAATGCCCTTTTATTGTTTTTTATAACTTAAGTAATTTGTAGGGTACTGATAAAGGGATGATTATATGAACAAACCCCATTGTATTAATTTATATGGAGCCTTTGTTTATCTATATGCATTATCTTCTACATGTTGTGTAAATGGGTAGGAACATTGCTATATCTGCTACTTGGGTTTTATTTCGTATGCATACACATTTCATATGCATCAAATTTCTGGGCCATTAAAATTTGGTATGCATACACAAAGAACGTTTCATATGCATCAAATTTCATGTATGCATGAAAATACCCCTTTATAATCAGCTCTTACGTGAAGTTTGGGTGTTTCTGAAAATATGTAGACCCAATCCATGTATATTATGTTTGTATAACATAGTAATATAACATAGTATCTTAAACAGTTCGTGGCCCACATCAGTAGACCCAATCCATGTATATTATTGTTATTTTGACTAAGTGGCCCGGCCCGCGAACCCCTTAATTTTAAACAGTTCGTGGCCCACATCAGCCAACCCTATTTTACCCTGTGTACGTAGATTGCTTGTTTTTTTCCCTCATATATTGATCCATTTTATCTTTAGTATGTGCACATTCATAATGAGATAACCCTGCCACCCAATTGGAGCCTTTCACCCGGATCACCCAAAACTGGTATGATAAGCAATAAGGAATGCAGTTCCACCAATTTCTTGTTCTTGCACAAGCTTAACTCGTATCCCATTACGACTTATCATTATATTAATAGATTGCTAGATGTTGTACCCGTACGATACACAGACGTATTATATGTGATTATTTTATAGTTTTGTGAATTTTTAAATTTTGAAAATAACAAATGAAAAAAGCAATTAATAAGCATCTGTATAGCACTTTAAATGAAATATCATCCTATGGTAATTATTTTTTTGTTTGGGACTTGGGACTTCTAAATATGAAAATATTGATATCATTAAATGTTATGCGATGTACGAACGTATTATATGTAATTATTTTACATTGTTTTCTATTTTTAAATTTTGAAAATAACAAATTAAAAGATTAACGAATAAGTATTTGTGTATTGTTTGAAATAATTAAAATCATGGCAATATTTTTATTGGAGACTTTTAAATGTGAAAACATTGATATCATTAAAAGCTTTAAAATTTTATGTTGCGACTACCATTCAAGCATTTAAATATGAAAAATTAACATTTAAAAACAAAAACGAATGTTTTGAGATAAGCACTAGAGAATGCATTAATTGGAGATACACATGGAAGTCGTAAATTGATGTTCATCAAAGAATGAGGATTCGAGAGGAGAGATGAAGCCAATGAAGCTAGATGAGGACAATGTTTATGGTGGTTACATCTATTGTATTAATTTATTTGTTCAAGTCGGTCCCCTAACTTTTGATGTGTCAAGGTAGTCCTTTATATTGACAAAGGTTAACATTGTCTCCCTTTTCATTAGTTTCCATCTAACACCATCACAACTTTCATTAAAACTCAATAAAAGAATTTTTCCCCTCTCTATTATCTTTCTTATAATTTAGACATCATACTATAATAATGATTTTGTAATTATAAATTAATTATAATTATAATTATAATTATAATTTATATATATATATATATATATATATATATAACTTTATTCATTATATTGGCATTGGGAAATTTTACACTATTTAATAGTTTAACTAATTTGATTAAATGACATTTGAAAAATTTAATGACAATTTTCAATTACAAACACTTTCTAACCAAATTAAGGAAAAAATTTTGAGTTGAGAGCAACAAGTTGGTTATTTTACTATACAACATGTCTTCTTCCAATAAGTAGGAGTCCAAGTTCCCAATCTCCAATCTAATTCATTCCTCTATCAATCCCACAGAAAAAACTTGGAAAGTATACTAACTAAAACTCTTGGCAATGAACTTCTCTTTTTATTTTATGATTATAGACTGCTCTATATTCTATTTTCCTCCACTCTTTATTTCTTTCCATCACATTGGTCATGTCAGAAGTAAATAGAATCAGAATTGTTTGAAACGGACTATAAGAATTAAAATATTCATGTGTAGAAAATAATGTAAACCCTATTATAATCAAATATAGTTGACATAGAGTGAAGTACAATCCATTGATAATCTATTTTTTTCCTATGTGGGATGCATAGTGAGATCCCTATCATGATCTCAACACATTGGAACAAATATGCCTTGTATTAACATTAAGCTAAAAGAATAATATCTCTTGTATCAACCTGTAAAATTTTACTATGCGAGCTAACAGTGACTCACCTACACTCATCCTTATACCGTGTCTTCTTGCTAAGAAGGAAATAAATGCTGAAATTGGTAAGCAATCGATCATTTATAAGTTGTGTAGAAAAGATAGGCTTGGATCCTCTGGCAATCCTTTGATCAACCACCGAAAGAAGAGAAGAATATTCAACTAAATAAGTAGTCCTACACTATTGTAGGCCATTCATATAATCTTTACCTATCACAAAATCTCGTAGGATTCTTTTTGAAGTTTATCCCCCAAAAGAAAATGTAGTAGACTCTGTCATGGCATCTTCATTTGTAGTCTATCCAAACCCCTCTTTTGAAGAGCTTTCATTTTATAGCATTCCATCTTTAGCCCTGTATATAAAAGTTTTCCTCGTAATTTAAACAACGTACATTGCCTCTTTCCTTTCGGGTCCACTTATAACACCCCTGGCCTCGTGAACGCGTGCGGAAAATAAATTAAAAAGGATTTTGCTGGTTGCTTTCGAAAATTTATTTACTTTCAGTCAGAAAAACTTGAGTATAAAAATTTTCTTGCGGAATACTTCGGAAAAGTGATGCACACATCACAATAGTAAAATCACATTATACTTGACAACACACATAGACTAAAAGTTTATTCATAAATCAAACCACCACAACGTATAAGTTTTCCTGAAGAAATTGTTTCATTAATCAAAACTCAACTCAAAACCAAATAAAGGTTCTCAAACCACATACACAAACTTTCTCAAAAAATACACAACCCCAAAGAAAATCCTAAGTTGGTCACTCTATACAACATCCACTAGAAAGACCTCCACGGTCCTTACCACTATCACCGACCTCTTCAAGGATCGGGATTAAACTCCTCGAGCGAAACTGGAAACTCATCTGCATCATCTGCTCTCATGTACCAAGGTACAACCGCAAAACCAAAAAACAGATATATCGCAAGGGTGAGATACCGACAAATGAGTTTTATCATGATAACTACAAGCACGACACACAAAGCATCATATACATATATATTCACAACATATAAAATTCTCAACATAAACACAATAGTTTATTAATGGGCTTCAAACCCAACAATTATCGTCATTTATAAAGATGCATGACACTTCAATATACAACGTCTAAATTTTATACCTAATCTCCGGAGATCTCAACTTCCATTCAATAACATCAATTGTTTTGTCCGTCAAGGTTCCGAGTTCCAACTATTTAAGTAAGTAACTTGGTAGGACGTGAGCTCCAACCATCATCGTAACGTAATTTACATGAACTCCAATGATAGTTGTAACTTAACTCGGCCTATAAAATATCACAAATATATATCCGAGCTCCAGAAATAGTCGTAGCATAGCCCGACCTTTCCTAGACCCACTTTCCAATCCACCAAAGGCACGTCTGCCAATTCATGCATGTAAAACATTTATTCTCGTCATTTTCTTTTTGTTCATCTTTTCTTGTCGAGGCTCAAAGGCTCACGACCATTCATAATTTTCAACGTTAAGATTTTTCATCGTCAACACAGGACATGAAGTCTGAATGCTCAATCACAAAGCCTTAGACCGATGCCTCGGTCTTAGGTTCGTGGTTATAGAAAACAACATTCACCTTTAACAACGTTCACCACATCGTATATAGGACACACAGTCCACAACAACGTAACATGGATCAAAGATCCGCGTGTTTTCACCACAGAACACTAGAATCCCGACGTCTCGACCACTAGGTTCACGTTTCATCGTGAACATCATTTTTCGTTTGGTGAAACACAAATTGAAAACAAAACCTCCACAACTTATCCAAGTTGTTGGAAATAAGTTTCGCTGAGTAAAACTCTTTTACAGAAAATCTTTTCTGTAGAAATTCGTTTATAAAATGTCAAATCATAGAGAAATCATTTTTCTCAAATTCTTTTCCTCTTAAAAGTAGTCTTTTTTCCGAAAAATTTTAATTCTTGAAAAATAACCCATTCATGCCCCATTTCGGTACAAAGAAAATGAAACTGCTTTTAAAACATTGCTGTAAACTATTTTTTGAATTACTCGTCATTTAGAATTAAAATCATTTTTAAGTCAAAAATTGACTCTTCCTCTTAAAATAATTTTCTCAACATGGAAATTAAGTTATTTTTGAAAAATAACTTTTTACAGTAACTTTTTATTTTATTTCAGAATTTATTTTGTCAAAATTAATGTTACTAAATTTTTTTTACTGTTACATCCTCACTACTGCTCGTAGATCACTCTTACACCGTAAAATCATTAAAATAATATTATTTTCAACTTTTCTTCAAAATTTCACAAAATTAACTTAAACAATATCTTCTTCAACGTTTTTAACTTATTCAACATTTTTCCAAGCTTTTATCCTTAGTCTTAATTTTAGCACTGACCGTTGTCAGGCTTTTCAGTCAAACAACCAACAACAGTAAAATCACACATCACAGTTATAATAGATATCACAGTTATAACATGCATCCACCAATAAACATATATCACAAATAAACATACACCACAGATAATTTTAATGACTCAGATAAACAACTATGTCAAATAAATTAAACAACCACAACTAAAATAGTCATACAGACTCACAGATAGCATGTGGCTATCAAAACCCCTCAGGTAAACTCCCCTTACATCTTGGAGTTTTCAGATTTTCTTTATCGAAAATGATCTCATGAATCTCAGCTTCCTCCACACAACTCCAACAACAACTACTCAACAAATCCTTCACAAAACAACATAGAACAAGTTAAATGTTTGGAAAAAAAAAAACCCCTACTAACTCACATGGGTGTGGATTTGGCCAAGGCTAGGGATCTCAAAATTTCACATACTCTTAGATCCATGATCTTAGAGTAATATAGTGTTAAGGGAAATTATCATAAGTTGAAAATTGAAACAAAATCATCAAACCTTTCTAGGGTATGGATTCGGCCCAAAATAGATCAATAGTTTAGGGATTTCAAAATTTTACATACTCTTGGATCCATGATCCTAGAGTAGTGAGGTATAGAAAATTGTTAGAACTCAAAAATCCTCATCCTATGATTTTCTACAATTTTTTGAAAAAAAACTATGAATATGGAAGAAATGGGTTTTGACATGATTCAATCAAAGTGAGATCATATGAGATGGCTCATGATCATAGTTGAAGAGGGATTACCTCTTGAAGATGAAGAGAAGGTGAAGAAATTGATCCAACTTGTGCAGGACAACTTAATAGATTAGAGTTTGTTTCTTGGTTTCTTTGTGTTCTTGGTAAGTTTGAGAGAAAAAAATTGTCTAAGTGTTTTGGGAGGGGAGTGGCCGTGTCCGACTCAGTTATTCTCTCGATTTATGTTTTTCGAAATTGATTTAATTCGAAACTTCGCCTGAATAAAATATAAAATTTTATTTCAAGTGAAAATTTGGAAACGGCTCATATCACTTAAAAAGTGATAGGAATCATTAATGTTTTGTTATCGGGTCAAAATTAGGTTTTCTGACCATTAAACTTTTACTGTCAGTGAAAACGCAGACCAGGTTTTATATGAATTTTCAACTCAAAATTTAACCGTAACCCTCTATGATAAAGTAGAGTATAAATATGATTTTGGTTTATCCAAAATTATTTTGTATGTCTCGAATAAGAATATAAACACACACACACATATATATATTTGCCAATATAAAAGAACAGTAAAAAATCTGGGTGTTACGACAAAGATGTAATAGTAATTCCAATGATTATCGGGTATTAATTCCCTTCAAAAGTCCAGGTGCATAAAATAGTTAATTCTATGAACATCTAAGTTGTTTTTGCAGTTAGCTTTAGCCATTCATCAATAGAAGCAAAATAAAAGATTGCCTAAGCCATTTTTCTAGGTTTTGAGGGTCATTTGGCAAGACAACGTTGATCCTGACAACATGCATGACATATAAGGTTGGATTGGGAGTCTTAGATACTTTCTCTTCCGAGGATTGATATCTTTCTTCCTTAATTACAGATACTATATATATATATGATTTACCACTAACATAGAGTCAATGTTATATATATATATATATATATATATATATATATATATATATATATATATATATATATATATATATATATATATAAGATTAAAGAGAACCAACTTTGGTGACTCCTTTATTAGTTGTCTTATGATTCACTCATGTCTAAGTCTTTTGTCCTTGCATTTGTACATATTATTTTACATAAAGATGATCTCTAGGAAAATATTTTTTGGCAAAATCATTGCATAAAAATTCTACTGTTCATCATATGTCATTATGAGTTAGATTACATTACATATTTGAACCGAAATTGGTAAAATTCATAATGTTGCATCTGCTAATGGTTTTGTCGATTCTCACTTCTCAGAGAAACAAAAATAACTAAGAAACATTTATATTAGAAAATTGTCTCACTGGTGCAAACGTGATCTCAAATCATTATAGTTATGTGAACATTTCTTTAAGTACCGATTAATTAAAGCTGGAGTGGATTTGAGAGTGAGATACCTATAACATCAGCTATGCTTGTTGTATCACTTCAATAATTGAGCAAACTTTGTCCCTCCTGCATCACCAATGAAGCCACTTTACATCATAATAAAACAATTAAAGAACTCATAAGCATGCCATCAAAATCAAACTTGAGAATTGTATATGAGTTTGAATATCCCTTGTACTCATTTATATTTACTTTCGCTTATCAAAAAAAAAAAAAAAACTTGAGAAGATGAAGGCAGAAAATAACCAATGCGGATTCACTCCTACCGCAATCCCGTCCTGCGCCCCTCCAGCCAAAATTAATGGTTGTAATGTGTGGGGAGAGAAATCCAATGGCTTTGCAGCATGGCTTTAAATTTTTCCAAACTTACCGCTCCTAAATAAATAAAAAAAAACAAATGCTGGACCCTCCTGCGACAGGAGCGAATCCGGGTCCGAAAATAACAGCCCAACAGCCCCAACCTTTGGGAGATATATTTACATGTTTAAATATAGTAATAAGTGAGTAGGTAAATAATTGTTCAAAGATTATCGAAATGTTCCAACAAAATATTTTTCATACACTTGACACTATCAACTATGATGGGCCTTGTTGATATTCATGGACCAAATGGTTCTTCTCAGATGGGACAGTAGCCTTGTGTCCTTTGGATATGGTTGAGTACCCATTATACTTCTTCATTAATTATTTTTGCTTATAAAAAAAAGAAAAGAAAGTATTATCTGAAGTTCTGAACATCCTCGGTAAGGCAAAAAGCCTTATAGAATGATTAGAAAACTATGTTGAACTACTTTATATAATTCTAAAATTTCAATTAAAAACTCCAAAACTAACAATATTCATGCTATAACATATCTAACTTATAAGGTTCTAACCTTTCAAGCTCATATATAATCCAAACACGTCATAAAAAGCATATAAAAAAATGTGAACAAACCTTGAAAAGGGTTCAGACAATTCGCAAGTGAGTGCCCAGTTTCCCCACAATTAATGCAATACTTCTTATCTTTGGTTCCATTTTGCAACTAAGGGCAATTCTTGCCTGGATGACCACGCCATCGACACCCCAAGCATATCTGCAAAGGCCACACTACCATTTAATGTCAACGATGTCACAAACCCAGTAATAGAAAAAAATAGCAATGATTTACCACTCATATCTGTACTAAAAGAAGTTACCCCAGACTCTATTTTCTTGTTCTAAATAATAATGCGTAATGAAGATAAAAAAATAATTATGAATTATGAAAAGTTTTAAGTGGTACAGTTTACAAATATTTCAATACCTTATTGCTTACAGTGTCCTTGGCAATCTCTCCACCTCTCCACGCATCAACTTCTTGGTCGATTTGGTCAAATTGCTCATGCACCTGGAATTGTTTTAACAAAGTGAGCAAATAAACAAAGCTTTCGATTTTAAAAGCAACTTCCATGAAGGGCGAGTAAAATGTCTAAAAAAACAAACCAAGGGAAAGTAACCTTTGCTAGCATTTCGGCGTAATAATCACTTACATCTTTTAGCCATGTTTTACATCTTGGGTCCCTCATTTTTAATAAAAGTTCGGTTTTAGTCCACCGTTTGGAAAATGTATTTTTTTAGTCCCCGTTTTTTAAAATGTGTCAAAATTGGTCCCTACACCACACTTCCATTTAAAAAATAGGGGACTAAGGGTGCGTTTGGGTAAACAACTTAATTAAGAGCTTATCACATAATATCTTATCGCATGAGAGCTTATCTCATAAGCGCTTAAAGAAAGAAAAAGAAATAAAGGGGATCATGAGAGGATTCAAATAGTGAAAAACACGTCCGAGGGTGTTTAGTGCATAAGCTCTTATGATAATTCCATAAGCTTCTCCCAGTGACTTATGAAAATAAGTCAAAAACTCCTTATGGGATGACATAAGTTATTTTTATAAGCTCTGCCAAACACACTACATAAGAGTTTATGTCATCAGATAAGTCAAAAGGAACTTAACTAAGCTCTTCCAAACACCACCTAAAACTGATTTTTTGTCAAAATGATGACTAAAAATGTGTGGTTTTAAAAAATAAGGGACTAAAAATATATGGTTCAAAGACCACTTCTAACACATTTCAAAAAATGAGGACTAAAAAAATACTTTTTCCAAACAGGGGACTAAAACAAAACTTTTATAAAAAAATTAGGGACTAAAAACATATTTAACCCTCCTCCCATTGAATAATGACCATCAATTTGTTCAGCCATGATGATTCACGAAGAGGCAGAAAGAGGATTATTAGGAAAATGGAAAGTCTGGTAACTTAACCATGTCATTAAAGATAAGAATTTAAAGAGAACAAATTATAGGTTAAACTTTAGCATTTACGGCCAGATTAAATTGGGGCAAAAGAAAACAACAATGTAAATCTCTTTTTTACCCTTATTTTCAATGGGAAGATGCTGAAGCCAATAGTTATTTCTAGTGGTTTTACAATTTAACCCCAGCCACCACCTTACTTTTATATATAAATAACTAGATCTTGCACCTATGCGATGCACAAGCATATTTTGTGTGATTATTTTACAATATTATTTATTTTTGAATTTTGAAAATTATAATTTAAAAGAAAAACAAATAAGTATTTGTGTAGTATTTGAAATGATAAAACATTGCATGATTCTTTTTGTTTGAGAATTCTAAATTTGAAAACACTGATATTATTAAAAGTGGTGTGATGCACGAGCGTATTGCTTACATTTTCATCAAGGAAAATCATCTGAATATTGTTGGTTTGCATAGGGTTCTTGAAGTCAAGAATTTTCCAAAGACAAATTACAGAAATCAAATCTCCCACCAACAATGATGTAATCCTCAGTGTCATCCTACAAATTCACGTGAAAAAATATGCACAAATATCGACGCATATAAGAAAAACATAAGTAAAATAAAAATCTACCTCATTTTCACCTCCATGCCTTACTCCCCATTCTTGTGGTGCTTTCCACCTTTGTCTTTGATTTGCAATTGCTCCTACTTTTGGTTACAGCAAGAGCAACATTTTATTTCATTATTGTTTATTACATGATAGAGAAAAGTATTTATTGTGTATATAAAATATTTTCAATGAAAATGGCTTCTTTTTGTTTGGATAACAAAATGTTCTTTCTTTAACGGATGAATTTATTTATACACTAAAACTTAGTGCTTTTTATCCCGTGTTTTTCTATCTATTAATTTTTTCGTCTCATTCTATGCTTTTTTTTTATCAAAAAAAAAAAAGCATAGATGGCTCCTCACAAATACATATATACCCATAAAATAAAATGATCGGGAATACTATTTGTGGGCATTTCTTTCTTGTTTACATAAACAACAATCAATCTTATCCTTTTCTTAAGCAACAAATTAAAGTTTGAGAATCATAAAAAAAAATTAGACACAGACACTAAAACATAATCAGAAACAGTTTTGTATACACAAAACAAAAACATAAGCGGCCACTAAAATACAATACCATAAATTAAAACATTGGAACAGTAATACAGAACTAAACACTAATACAGAATAATAATAATAAAAAAGGATTGGATATAAGAATAAATGATAATAAATAAGCCAGATGTGATATCTACCTTGAGATCAACACAAAAGAGGAAGAATAGCTGCTGTATTTGGAAAAGGAAGAGGCTGAAAACTTCACCCAGATAAAAGAAATGGTGAAGCTCAATAAATGCTGCTAAAAGGAAGGAAAAAAAACAGAAAGTGAATTGACAATATTATCCCATACTACTTTACTTTTACAAACTCCAAGTGATTTTACAAAATTGCTCTGGCCACCACTTTCCTTTTAATAATAATAAAGATAAAGATAAAGATAAAGATAAAGATTTTAATAATAAAGAGAATAAAGACATACGAATTAAGGTTGTTTTCTATTAATAATTAATAACTTTAGTATTTTAAATTTAAATTTTAATCATAATTAAATGTCTATATTATATGCTTATTCAACTAATAAATTAAATGTGATTGCAAATTACAATAAAACTATCTTTATTAGTAATTCAATTCAATATATTATTGTAAATCAATGTTTAAAATAATCTTTATTGTTATTTTTCTTCTTGACCGATTTTAGTTGTTAATTGTGTAAGTGACAATAATATTGGGGCTGTAACGCCCTTTGTTACATCAGTAGCGTAAATTAATTTTCTATAAAACCTTTAAAACATTTAAGTAAATAATCAAGTCATCAAATTTTTCACAAAAAATTTAAGTCTAAAAGTATCTCGTACTTTCAAAATAATTAAATAAAAGTAATAGTGCTAATTAAACCATTATATCCAAATAAAATAGAGCCTCGTAAGTATTAATTAATGAAAATCACGTAACTATTTTACAGTTGTTTTTGCCTCAAAATGCGGGCATCTAATAAACCCAAAAGAAATAAAATAAATAAACTATAACTAGTATCTTCAAGACTCGCTCAAGACACCGCATTATCTATGTCATCACCTGTAAACTCTGAAAGACAACACCACTAATGAGATTTATAATCCCAATAAGTAAGCACAATTCTAAAAGGGTTTTCGAAAAGATGTTGCTTTCAGCCGGTGCGGCAACCTGAAAAACAACCAGGGTAATCCGCCATTTCAAAAAAAATAATATAACTCAAAAATATTTTCTATAAATTAGGGATAATCAATACAATCTCACGAAATTAATGTTCAAGTCGTGACATCATCAATAGATATAATCCATCACTAAAGTACGCATAACATAAATAAAATCATACAAAGGACATCTTTTGTGTCCAAATAATCTCAATTTATCATCCAAGTCTCTTTTATTTAATTATCCAATTTTAGTCTATGAGCTCATGACAAATGCAATAGCGTCCTACTGCCTTCCCTTCCCAGAAGGAGGTATCTATTATGAGTCTTCCCCTTCCCAGAAGGAGGTATCTATTATGAGTCTTCCCCTTCCCAGAAGGAGGTATATGTCTAACGAGGAGGTATCTGTCTTCCCCTCTAACGAGGAGGTATATATCTTCCTCTCTAACGAGGAGGTATCTGTCTTCCCCTCTAATGAGGAGGTATCTGTCATCCCCGTCCCAGAAGGAGGTATCTATAAACGGTCTTCCCCTTCCTAGAAGGAGTTATCCGTCTTTCCCTCTAACAAAGAGGTATCTATCATCCCTCCCCTGAATGAGATATCTTGACAATCACAAATAATAATCCAAAACATATTTTGGGCATATGTCATGACTCGAGGACATGACATATGACCTCATGGACATGACATATGACCTCATGCATCAATCTCAATGATATAACTCATGTCAAAACAACTCATAAGCATTCCAAAATAATCTCAATACATAATATTATGTAACATGTATTATTATTCATCAAGTTCACATCAAAATAACACTAAGGCATCACATATCACAAAAATCATATCAAACAATAATATAACTCAACATGTGAATATTCAATTTCATAATAATAATAATAATAATTAATCACCAATATAACATCAATTTTATTTTGAAGACAAAACCCTAAATAATTACTCTTAATTTTACAATCAAACCCTTTAAAATTCTATACCATGCACGTAAGAAAAAAAGGTGTACCTCCAAAAATTCCTAATGACAACGAAGAACCTCTAAGCCAATCCTGATCAAATCAAGAAACTTCTTCTGACATTGAGCGGCACTGTGCTATACAACTTCCCCACTATACGTGTTTTCCTACCCCTAAAAAGAAGGTTGATTATCTTTTAAATTACATTCACGTGTGGCCTATTATATATTTGTGAAAGCCCAAAAGTTACTTGTGTGAATTTCTCATTTCTTATTGCCAAAGTCTAATAACCTTTCTCACTTAAAATCTAACTCCCTGTATACATTTTGTCTTATCCTTTATTAACTTTAAATTGAATTTCTTGGATTCTAATTCTCGTAGCAACTCACCTGAGTTGCTTGTCACTAGGCCCTTTCTTTTAAACTTTTTTTATATATTAAGTTTGTATTATTTTAATTACTAAACAACTCTAATAAACTAATCATTTTCTAAACTAAACCCTCAATAACTTAATCTTTTATTAAAAAGATTATATTAAAATTTTAGGATGTTACAGGAGCCATGTGATAAGATACAACAAAAACAACATTAACATTAACAAGCAGAAAAAAAAAAACATTAACATTAACATAATCTGCAACCACAGTTACAAAAAAAATCCATTGACCGAAAAAAAAAACCTACGGCAACATACAAGGTCCACACATAACTTTTTCACAAAAAGCTGGTGTAGTGTAAATGTTACGAGTCTCATCCCAGTCAACCTACTCAAGGTTTTTAGAAATGGTTTGCTTGCAGGTAAAATCCTTCCGGAGGTACGTAGATGACTTCGAAGTGCACATGGTTTCCAGGTTTCAAATTGTGTTTGACTGCAAATTCAGGCCAGCCTTTGGAAAGATGACACGTCTTGTGCTTGTAGTATTTCAACAGGGTCATTTTGGTTTCTTCGATTCCAACTTTCACCTTAATCTCCTGTTGCTTAAGATTTCCAATTGCCTTGAAGTATTTCCTGGGAAAAACCTACATTGCATGGTGGAATAGAGGATTTATGATGGGTCAATAATAAAACACACACACACATATATATACGTATGTATGTATACAGGGTTGGGCTATGGTGCACCACCCACATTTTATACCACTCACTACACTACTCATATGGCAAATTTTGTACCAATCAAATTACCATATAGGCTGATCAAAATTTCAAACTTTCTAGTTGTGTTATACTGTAGTCAAACTGTATGAATACAGTATATTGTAGTATAATATATGTGTTTTTTGTATTTGCAAATTTAACTCATATTAAAATAATATTTTTTGATTAAAAAAAACTGATTATATTACAAAATATTATTGACAACGAATATTATTTTAATTCATATTAAAATATTATTTTGTAATATAATCAGTTTTTTAATAAAAAAATATTATTTTAATATGGGTTAAATTTACGAATACAAAAAGTACATATACTATACTACAATATATTGTATTCATATATTTGACTACAGTAGAAATACAACTAGAAAGTTTGAAATTTTGATCAAATCCATGTGGCAATTTGATTGGTCCAAAATTTGTCATATATGAGTGGTATAGTGGGTGGTGCAAAATATGGATGGTGCACCTTAGCCCAACCTATGTATACATATAAATCACGTTTGTTTATTTTTAATATATTTACAAAATCGAATGACTACGTACCAATGAAGATCCTCTGAGGTGGTAATCCTTTACTGCTACTGTGAACTGGTTTAGTGGTATATTAGGTGGATGTAGTGGTGGTGGCTCAACTATCGGTGGAATGAATTCCCGACCATGCAATTCGAAAACAGACACGTCAAAAATTGGTGTACGATTGTACACAACAAGAAGGAACGAAAACTTCTGCACACAAATGTCTTGGCAAAATTTCGTCCACCCTCCCTGTAGCCAGATCTTGTTGTCACGGCGCTCCAGTTCTATCTACCAGCTTTGATTGGTTGGTACCCTAAACAAAATAGTGTTCGACAGCATGTGACCATATGTAAGTGCAAACGACTCGGGAAACGCCTGCATTGAAACATGAATGTTGTAAATCAGTTCATCCAAATACCAACCACATGAGTTTATTTCCTACATATTTTTTACAAACAACTCTAATATCAGACTTACTTTGGTTCCATCCGTCAAAGCATTGGGTGGAAGGATCAGGAGAAACCGAGTCACTGGTCTGGAAGATGAAGCCATTAGACTTTGTAATGCCTGATGAAATTCAGTTGATGGTTGATGAGTTGCGGTACCTTGATATATCTGTTAACCAAATTCAACACTCCATTAACCACTTTTTGAACTGCATTAATAATAAAAATTATTGTCGAATTTTATTGTCACATTTTAATGTTCAAATAACACAACTGAAAAATTAGCTTAAAAAAATGTCTTATAAGCAATGTTTTAAAAATCGGACCGAACCGCCCGGTTCGACCGATTAGATCGATAATCAGTCGGGCATCCAATTTGTTGAATCCCTAAAATTGGCTAGTTTTAGAACCAGTGGGAATCGATTAAGAACTGGTGGAACTAGTCCAAAACTGTTCAAAACCGATAAAAATCCGGTAGTCAGAATCGCCTCAAACCAATTTTTTTTTTTTGAAAATTTTATTTTTAAATTATAAAAAAATTATTCTTTTTGACACATGAAGCTTCATTGATAAGTTATAAAAATACATAGACATGGGTTTTTATTATGTATCATTTTTCATGGATTTTTTACTTATGAAATATATAATTTGATTATTTTATGTTAATTTAAATTTGATTTTTCTTAAGTTTTTTTTTCTTAATATAATATATATTTAATTATCACTAGTTCAACAACGGTTCAACCATGATTCAACCATTGAACCTCGAACCAGTACCTTTTCAATTCAATGACCGGTCCAATTTTTAAAACATTTTCTAAAAGCTTCTCTAAATGTTACAAACAGTTTTAATAGTGTACGTAAACACCACTAAAAATTAATAGAAGTACTAATTATCCAAGTAGATAAGCTACTAGAAGGACTTATGGGGCTATATGTTGGTTGACTTGGGCCCTTCGAGTCTCCGGACAGTTTCCTTAAAGGGCTTGTGCACAAAGAATTTGGGCTGTAGTTTTTGTACCTACACTGAATGGGGTTGCAGTATTTGGTTGAAGGAGAAGGAGGAGGAGGAGGAGAAGGGGGTGAGGGATGGTGGGGATGGGGATAAAGGGGAGGGGAAGGGTATTTCGGATGGAGAAGATATTGAGGGAGAAAGGTGAGTGAGGTGGGAAAAACAAATGCAAATGAATTTTACCTTTCTTAGCTTAGTTCTGGCCTTCTGTGTTGTTCTTGAGACAGGTCAATACAACAAGGATCGATGTGCACTTCTTGTACTAGCCTCAAGTACTACAGCAGGGTTCCTTTTCTGATGTGCCTATGGTCTTTGCAGAGTAGGAGGTTCTTTTGGAATTCTGTCTTTGTAGTTTCTTCTTTGTAGTTTCTGCAGAAAATGTCTTTGCTTCCTTTGGTATTTGTCTTCTTTGGTTGCTGTTGGATCTTAAAACTTTGTTAGGGACTCATTGGGTTTTGTTCTTGTATACTCCTATACTCTTTTTAATATGTTAGAGACCCCTGAAAACTTTAATATCACTACAAAAAAACAACTGTTTAGCGACCGTAATATTCGGTCGCTAAACAGTGTAAATCGGTCGCTATTTAATTTAGCGACCGAATTAGCGACCGATTAAGGGTGGTGGCTGAATACCTGGTCGCTAAGGTTTTAGCGACCGAATTAATATTTCGTCGCTAATTTGCGACCGAATTTTCAGTCGCTAAATAATAATAAACGGTCGCTATTAGGTTGATCGCATTTTTTGGGTAACCATTTCTAGCGACCGATAATCGGTTGCTAGTTCGGTCGCTAATTTTGGTTACTGTTAACCTATATTAGCGACGGATTTTCGGTCGCTATACCTCATCTGTAAATGTTAAATAAAGTTTAGCGACCGAATTATTGGCTTCTAATTCGGTCGCTAAACTAGTTATTATTATTATTTTTTATTTTTAATTTTTAAAATAATTTTTTTTTCTGATTTTCTTTAAACGTTAGAAAAATTACTAATAAAACACACCAAATAACTTATGAAATATACAATCATAAAAAATAATAAATATATATAAAAAGAATAATCCAAAATATCGTACAAGAATCGTCTAAAGTCAAAAATATGGAGAAAAAAAATCAGTCATGATGAGGGGGAGATGGAGGAATCCAATCATCCTCAGCGTCCGTACCACCGACGTCTGCTAGCTGATCGTCCTCTGCAATAGCAAACATCGTGAGGCTGGCGGCGGAATCGGAGAGGAGCGGCAGCGAGCGCACAAACCGCCGGAGCATCATCTCGAGCAAGCGGAGTCTGGATCCTCATCTCGCTCCCAACACCAGCCGCGATGTGTCCGCCCTGCTCGATGCTCGCCTGCATCAGCTGCTGGTGTGCCTGAGTCAACTGTGCAATCTGGTCCGACATCTGCTGCTCTCTCTCGCTCTTCTCCCAAAGCTCCGCGTTCAGTTGCGTGATGGTGTCCTGCATTTGGTGGAACTACTCCTGAGGGACGGTATCGGCGCAGGAAGGAGCAGGCGTGCCGGACGATGAAGCGATAAACTCGCCTCCCAGGTGTCCGAGGCCATACACGTGCCCCTTCTCTTGTTCCTGCCCCCAACGACCTCCAAATAAATGGCATTATCGTCGACGGAGACAGGAGAGCAGGGCCCATCACCAGTTAAAGCCTCATCTTGTGACTGTGAGGCACGTGATATGGCATCGTCCTTCTTCTCGTTGAAGCCCACCTACAAAGTATAGTTGAAGAGATTTAGTTAAAATTATATCTAATATTAACAAATCATTTATGATAAATTACAAGTAAACACTAAATTATTTTTTTGCTTACAGCATAGTTACGGGCCTTGTCGTTGACCCATGTCCCCGACTTCAACTTCTTCGTCCTCTCCACCAACTCCATAGCAGATCGGGGCCGCAGCTTTCGTGCTTTCGCATGTAAAAATATAATATTAAATTCATAAGAATAATTAAAAATGAAAACTAATTAATTAAATAATATATTAAGTCAAAAGTTTAATGTATTATCAGCTCGTCGTAGTGGGCGGCGGCTGATTTAGACCCACCGGTCTAAGCACATGCGCCACCATCAGAAGCTCGATTACGCCGAGCTGTGGCCTGGATCTCCTGGAGCTTCTCAGTAGCCCAAGATCGGGTCCAGCTGCCTCCCGATCTCGGGATCCACCCACCTCCCCTTATTCCCGACCCTTCCTCGCCTTGTTCGTCCGATTCTTCATGACCAGTGAGCCTTTATGCTCAAATATGTCCCTGACGAGAGCCTCTAAAGCTAAGTCCCACCTATACTCTTTCTGCAACTTACAGTTGTTAGGAAATTCGTGTGTACATATATATAATGTAAATTTAATTTAAATAACTTAATAAATTGTTACCTTAAACTCTAGAAACAACTGATCTCTATGACCCAGTGGGATGGCCTTCCATGTAGGCCATGGACCATCAAACTTGCGTCGCAGGATCTTCGATATCGAATCGAGAGGGCCCTTCAGCAGTAAAGTCAGCTGCAGCAAAATTAGAGCATTAATAAATGTTCTAAATAAATTAAAAAAACAAGTAAATAGAAATTAACGATACTTTATATATATTAAAAAATTAAATTAGCATACTCGTTATCCCCCATGGGGATAAGAAGAATCCTCATGTCGGATGGACCATGACTCTCCTGTCCCGATGATGATGATGGTCCTGTCGTCGTAGGTGTGGATGATGAGGGTGCAGCCTGTGTCCCGACCACATGAGGCTGGGTGGGGGGTGCAACTTCATCACCCTGAGGTGTCCCGTCCACAGAGGTGCTGGTAGGGTGGTCTCGATCTGAAGGCTGTGGGTCGGCCGGGGAAGGGACTCTCGCAGCACGACCTCCACGACGACCCCTACCTCTAGAGGAATCTGCCATCTGTGAAAAAAATGAAAAGATGATTACACAACAGTGTAAATAATACAAAAATAAATTACCTAATAAGTAGAATGACATTTACACAATGAATTATGACATAAATAAATTACCTAAGTAGAATCTCCGTCACTAAATTAAATTCACCCTCACTCTCATCAGTATCACTTGATCGGAATGTACCTTCGCTAGATGCGTCCAACTCGGATTGATCCATTAACTCTCTTTCAACTTCTTCCCCATTTCCGGAAATGTCCGCCAGAGAATTAACAATAATGTCCAGGGTAATTTGCAACGGTACGTGGGGTCTTGAAAACTCATCATCTTGGTACGGAGCATCTTTTTCAGGCTGCACTAGTGGAAAATATACATTAGACGGTAAATGTTTACGTCAGTTAACCAAAAACTAGACGTTAAAAAGGAGGCGGTGACAGTTTTGTAAATATCAGACTTCATTAATTCAATTTTAACGTCAGTTGTTTTAAGGACTGACGTTAAAAGTGAAGTGACTCACTTTTAACGTCGGTTCAATAAACAACTGATGTTAAAAGTTAACCTTTTAACGTCAGTTCTTCATTGAACTGACGTTAAAAGTGCGTCACTTCACTTTTAACTTCTGTTCTTTCATCAACAGACGTTAAAGGTTATTTTAATAATTTTTTTATCTAGTATACGTACCCTTCCGCATTGCCTTCCTCAAAGTTTCAGTTTCACAATTGCTTTGATGTTTTGTGTTTCTGTTTTGAAAGCTAAAATATATGTGCGAAGTATAAGTTGATTCAATAACCCAAACCGGATCTCATTCAGTGAAAGGGTTTAAAATCCTTTAAAATCCTATAAAACGTTACATTGATAGGGTTTAAAATCCTATAAAAAGTTACATTGAAAGGGTTTAAAATCCTAAACATTTTGTTGAGGGGCTTTGTTCCCTTCACGGGTGAGCAAGAGAGGAGAGTCGAGTGACCGAGTTTTCCAGAGCGGCTGAGCAAGGGTGCACCCGATCTGTTTCAGCAATGGTCTTGGAACAGTCATTTGTTTCCAAAGCTGACGTTCTGGTGCTGTAGCTAGCTGCCGATTCTCCAGAAAGATGATAAGGTGAGCAACTCACACTATGTGATTTACACAACCTTATCATCCATGTTATGTGATTTACACAACCTCAGAAGTTGTTTGACCATTAAGACAAAGACCTTTGAGTCTAGGAATAGGAAGAAAGAGTGATGAAGTTAATCTCCACGGCAGAGCCATATTGTGAAGCAGAAAATTAAAAGGATGGAAGGAAGCTATTTATAGGAGTAGGGGATGAAGTTACTAAGCTATTCTGATTTTCTTGAAAACTTACCTATAAACTTTAATGCTCATTAAGAGGATTAAGTTACAAGGTGCATGGGTAAGTAGCACAGTAGTCAAAGGAATGAATTCTTGCAGAAACTTATACACCTTTAACGTCAGTTGTTTAATACAACTGACGTTAAACGTATTTTTAAAATAAAAAATATTTATTTTTAACGTCAGTTTTTTATACAACTGACATTAAAAGTCTGGTTTTTACTTCAGTATAATAAATAGCTGACGTAAATAATCCTATAAATTATAAACGTGCAGAATGAATATTGGAAATAATGTAATATATGGGAATTTGGCAGTAATAAATTAAGTTGACGTTAAAAATGAGGTGGTAGCAATTGATTGGCAGTCATATTTAGTTTTAACGTCAGTTTTTTATACAACTGACATTAAAAGTGTGGTTTTTTACTTCAGTATAATAAATAGCTGATGTAAATAATCCTATAAATTATAAACGTGCAGAATCAATATTGGAAATAATGTAATATACGGGAACTTGGCAGTCATAAATTATGTTGACGTTAAAAATGAGGTGGTGACAATTTGTAAATATTAAATCACTATTTGCGTCAGTTGTGTAAAGAACTTGTGTAAATATTAAACAAGTTTATTTTTAATCTACATTAATTAACTTGAATTAGTAAACATATTCTTGTGAAAATTAAAATAAATAAACGCTTAACATAAAAGTGTTATATGTATAATCAAATCATATCTCATTGAAGCGATTCATAAGTTACAATTACATGATTAAAAGATAAAAAGTTTCTGCAACATAGCACTAAAATATTTAAAAGTTTCGGCGTCAACATCAATTTCTTCTCAGTTCTGTCCTCAGAAACTCCAATGGATGCATCGATCCCCTCCCTGCTCATTTGAAGTCCTTGATGCTCCATCTGTGCTTTATCCACAGTCGCTTCACTAGTGGAAAATATACATTAGACGGTAAAGGTTTACGTCAGTTAACCAAAAGCTAGACGTTAAAAAGGAGGCGGTGGCAGTTTTGTAAATATCAGGCTTCATTATTTCAATTTTAACGTCAGTTGTTTTAATGACTGACGTTAAAAGTGAAGTGACTCACTTTTAACGTCAGTTCAATAAAGAACTGACGTTAAAAGTGAATATTTTAACGTCAGTTCGATAAAGAACTGACGTTATAAGTAAGTCTCTTCACTTTTAACGTCAGTCCCTACATCAACAGACGTTAAAAGTTATTTTAATAATTTTTTTTTATCTAGTATACGATTCCTTCCGCATTGCCTTCCTCAAAGTTTCAGTTTCACATGATCATTGCTTTGATGTTTTGTGTTTCTGTTTTGAAAACTAAAATATATGTGCGAAGTATAAGTTGAATCAATAACCCAAACCGGATCTCATTCATGAAGTGTAATACTGATCGATCGATCTGAGAAGATTGAAAGGGTTTAAAATCCTATAAAAATTTACATTGAAAGGGTTTAAAATCCTATAAAAAGTTACATTGAAAGGGTTTAAAATCCTAAACATTAAAGCTACATCCCATCGTAGAGTTTTATGAAATATGCCAAAGGGAAAACTATATATACTCCGAAGACCTCGAAAAACCGGGGGCATGAGAGAGCTCAAGAGAGAGGCAAAAACAGGTGCACCGGATCCGTTTCAAGCAAAGGCGAGTGGTTCCAGAGACTTCCAAGATGGTCACTTGCTCGCCAAAGCCGAGGTTTTGGAACTGTGACCCCGAGCACTGATTAGCCCTCCAAAGAATGATTCTCCGGAAGGTGATAAGGTGATAAACTCACACAATGTAATTTACTCAGACTTATCACCCATGCAATGTAATTTACTCAAACTCAGAAGTTGTTTGACCATTAAGACAAAGACCTTTGAGTCTAGGAATAGGAAGAAAGAGTGATGAAGTTAATCTACACGGTAGAGCCATATTGTGAAGCAGAAAATTAAAAGGATGGAAGGAAGCTATTTATAGGAGCGGGGGATGAAGTTACTAAGCTATTCTGATTTTGAAGAAAACTTACCTATAAACTTAATGCTCATTAAGAGGATTGAGTTACAAGGTGCATGGGTAAGTAGCACAAGATACTCAAAGGAATGAATGTTTTTGCAGATATCTATACACTTTTAACGTTAGTTTTTAAAAAAACGACGTTAAAAGTGTTTTTAATAAAAATATTAATTGTTAACGTCGTGGTTTTTATACAACCGACGTTAAAAGTTTGATTTTTACTTGATTAAATAAATAGCTGATGTAAATAATCCTATATATTATACACGTGCGAGAATGAATATTGGAAATAATGTAATTAATACACGGAACTTGGCGGTCATCAAATAAGTTGACGTTAAAAATGAGGTGGTGGGTAAACTATTTGCGTCGATTCTATAAATAACTGACGTAAATAATTATGAAACTCATTTCATTGGTTGTCATGTCCCTGTTGTCCCTCTTAACGCAGATCACTCCATATAGTACTGCAGTTTATTTCTAAACCTTTTTTTTATACAAGTTTATTTTTAATTTTTATTAATTAGCTTGAATTAGTAAACAAATTATTGTGCAAATTAAAATAAATAAACACTTAACATAAAACAAGTTATATGTATAATCAAATCGTATGACATTGAAGCGATTCATAAGTTAAAATTACATGATTAAAAGATAAAAAATTTCTGCAACATAGCCCTAAAATATAAAAAAGTTTCTACATCAACATCATTTTCTTCTCGATCCTGTCATCGAAACTCCAATGGATGCATCACCTCCCTCACTTGAATTCCAAGATGCAAAGTAAATCCTCGATCACTAGCAAATGAAAGCAAAGTGAAATGGATCTTTGCATCTTTCTTCTTCAGTGGAGTTCCTTGATACATCATCTTGAATCCACAATCACTTGCTTCCAAAGCAAAGTGAAAGGGATGACGGGGATGAAATAAAGTGAGAGAATCACATTACGTGATTCACCCAACCTTAATATCCATGCAATGTAATTTACTCAAACTCGAAAGTTGTTTGACCATTAAGACAAAGACCTTTGAGTCTAGGAATAGGAAGAAAGATTGATGAAGTTATTCTCCACGTACAGAGCCATATTGTGAAGCGAAAAAATTAATTAAAAGGAGATGGAAGCTAGGAAGCTATTTATAGGAGCAAGTGGATGAAGTTACTAAGTTATTCGATTTTCTTGAAAACTTATCTATAAACTTAATGCTCATTAAGAGGATTAGGTACAAAGGTGAATGGGTAAGTAGCACAAGAGTAGTCAAGGGAATGAATGTTTCTGCAGAAACTAATAAACTTTTAACGTCCGTTGTGTAATACAACCGACGTAAGAAGTTGTGAGTGTTTTTAACGTCGGTTTCTTAATACAACTTACGTTAAATATATGACATTTAACGCCGCTTATTACTAACAAATGACGTAATAAGTGTGAGAGTTTTTAACGTCGGTTTATTAAGACAACCGACGTTAAATATATGATCTTCAACGTCGGGTTTTACCAAAAACGGCGTAAAATGTTGTTTTATTTTAATTATAACGTTTACCCCGCGCGCCTTCTCCACTTCTCTCGTCTTTTCTCTTTTCATCACGCTCAACCCTCACTCTCGCTCTCACTCTGCCCTAATCGCGCGCTCATCTCCACCGCAACCACCGCGAGGGCTTCTTCGCCACCACCGTGAGGTACACTCTTAACCCCTAACTCTGTCTTTCCCGCTCCTTCTTTGCAATAACTTGACATCTCTCTTTCCCCTGGCCTTCCCGCGCACTAACTCTCCTTGTCCCTCTGCTCTCAGTAACCACATCGAACGTTGGCCACCACTCGAGCTTCCCCCACCACCACGCGAGCGCCTATTTCTCGGTGAGTCTTTAATTAGGGCACATTTTTTTATTCACGGTTTTGAGTGCATGCATGTTGCTCTCTGTGGTTTGAAATTGTAGTCTCGAGTAGTTGAAACTTGAAACTGTGAGTTTGAGTTGTTTGGAATGTCTCTATTTTTGGTTTTGAGTGTATGTTGAAACTGTAGTCTCAGTAGTTGTAACTTTAAACCGTGAGTTTGAGTTGTTTGGAATGTCTCTATTTTTGGTTTTGAGTGCATGTTGCTCTGCTGGTTGATCTGTCACGGCCGAGATGCTCATCACGGCTAGGCCGTGATCAGTTCTGCCTATGAGGGTATGATTCAGTTGGCACGTTACGGCCGTGATGGACATCACGGCCAGGCCGTGACCAGTGCTTGGCAATGTTCAAAAACTATAGTTTTCAATCTCCCGTATTGTCCTTATATTGGATATATAGATGTTTTGTATATCTACAGGACCTATCTAGTTATTTTTATTTATACTTCTGTATTTATTTTGAGTTATAGCCTATGTTAATACATATATATTGTTTTTGAACAGGCATACATATGGATCAGTCGGATAGCCCACATGCACGGGAGGACACTGTTGGGGTTTTGCAGGACCCGATCACGCCTACGCCTGCTGATTCTAGTGTAAGTTTACATGCATGTTATATACTGTCTTTAGTCCTTCTTGTTAATGTAAGTTTATAATGTTACAACCCTCTATTTTATCATTTTTTTTGTCCATACAGACATCACAGGCTCATAGGAAACGGGGTAGAGGAGCCACCTCGTTGAAGAAACTAGAGAAGGACAGGCAGAGCGGACTGAAGCTTGAGGTGTCCTTCGATGCTAATCTAAATGCCCGGGGACCCCGTGCTAAAGAATTTAATAAGTGGGTGTTTCTACAAGCGAAGCAGCACGTAAGCATCAACTACAACCACTGGAATGACGTTCCACAGAACGTTAAGGATCAGATTTGGGAGGCTATCACGGTATTTTACCTTTACATTCGTTTGATTTACATTATTAGATAATTATCCGAGTTATAATCCATCCAGTTGTTATATATGTATCTAATGTGTAGGTAGCTTGGACTGTGCCAAATGACGAGGATCATCGTCATAAATGTATAAAAATGGCATCAAAGCGTTGGAATGGGTTCAAGCATGATCTTACCAGGTACTATCTATCTGGGAAGAAGCGTCTTGATAAAATGTTCTCGGATTATCCCTGGATTGATCATGATACTTGGGATATGTTTGCCAGGAGTCGACAGGATGAAGAATTTCAGGTTGGTTGATTAAGTTAATTTTGTATGCTTATTATAGATCATTTAACTATATTTAATTATGTGTTTTTGTTTGAATAGGCTAAGGCAAATAAGGGTCGGCAGAATCAGGCGAAGAACGTCCACCTCCACACCATGTCTCAGGGTGGGTACCATACTCGGATCCAGCAGATGATGGCGGATAGGCTGAGGGCGAAGCAGGAAGAGAACTCTGCTAGGATTGAAAGAGGAGAGGTGCCTGAGGGCACACCATCAAGTCCTCCATCGGACATCGACCGTGAGGATGTCTCAGTTAGCCTGCCCGCATGACAAAGGCGGGATCTTTTAAAGGCGATGCCACTCGCGAAGTGGCGGGATAAGATTGTAAGTAAATAATTAACTTGATTTCAATTGATATTTGTATAGATACTTGCAACACTTTTCACTTGCACGTTTTTTTCATTTTTTTTCATTGTAGATGGATCTTAAAGCAAAATCCTCCCAGGGCGCATTCGTCCCTTCTGGACGGCAGGACGTCTTGATGACTGCTCTAGGCAAGAAAGACCATCCTGGTCAGGTTCTCGGTGTTCCTGGGAACGTGACCATCAAACAATATTATGGCAAGTCTGCTTCACGAAAGCGGGTGGTCAATGAAGCATCAATTTTGGCTGACATTACTCAAAGACCTCATGACCAACCCGGATATTACATCACATCTCGATGCAAGGCTTAATAGCCAACCTGAATTCAAGCGGCGCTTGCCGAGAGCTTTCCTCCGTCGGTACATCCCAGGACACCGCAAGGCTTGCCAACGCTTCACATGTGAGCACAAAAGAGAGTTTTAGTATGGCACATGTGGAGGACGATGAGTTGGGAGCTAGGGAGCGGGAGTTGGAAGTCCAGCGCCATGAGCATGAGTTGTAAATGAAAAGGCGTGAGCTTGAGTTGGACTCCAAACGACGTGAGCTCGAAATGTTAGCAAAGGTATTTATTCATTATTAATGTCCAAATTAGTCAAATAATTACTTGTGTTTTTTTAATTATCAAAAACTTATATATTTTATTTTCCTAAATCAAGGCCAAGTCGACGTCGGTGCATTGTCACCTATCACTCGTTTGTTCTCACTTGGTGAGGATTATGCGTATGATATTTTTGAATGTCCATTGGAGCACGATGGATGGGTGGCACGCCCAGATCAACAGAGGATATTTTCCTTCGTTGGTGACGATCTCGAACGCGCTGCGAGAAAATAACGTCTGGATGAACAAAGCAATGTCATCGGTCTACAGTGCACGTAAGTTAATTTTAATTTTATAACTTATTTATTTTTGGTATTTTTCCATTTAATAATTTATTTTAATTTCAATATATATATTATGTAATTAACATCCACACCCTTTTCATATCTTAGGTATCTCCATCGTCTTCAGCTTGATAAGGGCGTTGCATCAGTTTACGGTTTCTTAGATCCGTCAATCCTTCTGCCCGAGTTCTTCGCTGGCGATGCATTGAGTAAATACATAGGGAAGGTGTTGGGAGACAATCCGAAAGAATTATATCTAGCTCCCTACTGTATGAATGACCATTGGCAGTTGTTGGTACTTCACCCGTCTAGGCAAACTGTCATATTCTTTTGCTCTCTCCACCATGATCCGCCACCGAAGGTGGTGGAAGCTGTAAATATGTAAGTAACTAATCTTAAATTAAATTTAAGTTTTAATATCAGTTGTTTTTAGTTTATTACACACATGATAAATGAGTTTGTTAATTGATCGACATGATTATTTGCTTATGATAGCGCGCTGAAGGCGAGTAGCATAAGTTGCACCAACGGGAGAAGTAGGACTTCTAAGGCTAAAGCAAATCCTGTATGGAACATCCTCAAGGTTTGGTAGTTTATTTATCAAATAATTATTATTATAATTACTAATTTATGTGTATATTCAACTGACGTTGAAATTAATTTTGTTGGTAGTCTCGATTTCAACCTGACAGTTGGTCGTGCGGCTATTATGTGATGCTTCATATGCTGAACATAGTCTCCGCATCTATTACGGATGGATGGAAGAAGGTAATATTTAAACAACTTGTTAAATTATATATTATAGTTTTGAAGATGACTTGCATTGATGTTATTGTTATTATTTGAACGTGTCTAGGCATTTATCGACTAATCGCCTATTGAACAAGATGAGTTAAGAGACTTGAGGATGCGCTTCGCCGAATTCTTCTTCAAGTATGCGGCTGAAAAAGGAATTGCCAACATACATCCGCACTACTTAGATAAATAGTTTTTTTGTTAGACTTTAGAAACTAATTAATAACATGTATATATATATCCTTAGATAGTTTTGTTTTTTAGACATTGGAACTAAAATTTATTTATATATATACATGGGTTTTGGTTTTAAGTCCCCCATTGTTCAATTTTCCTTTGCAATTCTGTAATGTGTGTGATATTCGTGTTTACCGGGACTGAATGCGAGGGATAGGCGAGGGGAGTGATATTTTAAAACTGAATTTTAAAAAAAAAAAACTTATTAACGTCAGTTGTATCAAACAACTGACGTTAATAGTATTTTATAAAATATACAGTACTCTATTAACGTCAGTTGTTTATTACAACTGACGTTAAAATTAAAACTTTAACGTCAGTTCTTTAAAACAACTGACGTTAGTTTTAACAAAATCAACGTCCGTTGTATTAAAGAACTGACGTTAATAGTTTTATTTTAACGTCGGTTTTGTTAAGGAACTGACGTTAATAGTGTTATATTTAACGTCAGTTCTCAACTGACGTTAAAATAGTAACTATTAACGTCAGCTGTATTTACGTCAGTCGGTATTCTGACGTAAAAAATCAATTTTAACTGACGTAAGAAGCACTTATTGCACTAGTGCTTGGGGAGGAGATGGAATAAAGTGAGGGAGTCATATTATGTGATTTACACAACCTCAGAAGTTTTTTGACCATTAAGATAGAGACCTTTAAGTATAGGTATATGAAGAAATAACAAAAGTCTCAAATGTGATAGAACCATATTGTGAAGGAATAGAAAACGCACGAAATATAGAGGAAAAGAAGAGGGTGTATTTACATATTGATACAGAAGAATGACACTTTATATAGAGAATAGTCTCTCTCTGATTTTCTTGAAAACTTATCTATAAACTTAATGCTCATTAAGAGGATTAAGTTTCAAGGTGCATGGGTTAGCACAGTAGTCAAAGGAATGAATTTTTTTGCAGATATACACTTTTAACGTCAGTTGTCTTCAAAAACTGACGTTAAAAGTGCTTTTAAAATAAAAAATATTTATTTTTAACGTCAGTTTTTTATACAACTGACGTTAAAAGTTTTATTTTTACTTCAATTAAATAAATAGTCAAAGGAATTAATGTTTTTGGATAAAGGTATACACTTTTAACGTCAGTTTCTTAAGACAACTGACGTTAAATATACGACCTTTAACGTCAGTATTTACAAACAACTGACGTCAAATGTTGTTTTATTTTGGTTTACACCCGCGCGCCTTCTGCACTTCGCTCTGTACGTCTCTTTTCTCTTTTCATCACGCTCAACCCTCACTCTCAACCCTCACTCTCACTCTGCCCTAATCGCGAGCTCATCTCCACCGCAACCACCGCGAGGGCTTCTTCGCCACCACCGTGAGGTACACTATCACTAGTACAATAAGTGCTTTTTACGTCAGTTAAAATTGATTTTTTACGTCAGAATACTGACTGACGTAAATACAGCTGACGTTAATAGTTAACATTTTAACGTCAGTTGAGAACTGACGTTAAATATAAAACTATTAACGCCAGTTCCTTAACAAAACCGACGTTAATTTTGTAAAAATTAACGTCGGTTTTTTAAACAACTGACGTTAAACTAAAACTATTAACGTCAGTTCTTTAATACAACGGACGTTGATTTTGTTAAAACTAACGTCAGTTGTTATAAAAAACTGACGTTAAAGGTTTAATTTTAACGTCAGTTGTAATAAACAACTGACGTTAATAGTGTACTGTATATTTTATAAAATACTATTAACGTCAGTTGTTTGATACAACTGAGGTTAATAGATTTTTTTTTAAATTCAGTTTTAAAATATCACTCCCCTCAGCTATCCCTGCATTCAGTCCCAGTAACACAGAATATCACACACATTACAGAATTGCAAAGGAAAATTGAACAATGGGGTTCTTAAAACCAAAACCCATGTATATATATAAATAAATTTTAGTTCCAATGTCTAAAAAACAAAACTATCTAAGGATATATATATACATGTTATTAATTAGTTTCTATAGTCTAACAAAAAACTATTTATCTAAGTAGTGCGGAGGTATGTTGTCAATTCCTTTTTCAGCCGCATACTTGAAGAAGAATTCAGCGAAGCGCATCCTCAAGTCTCTTTACTCATCTTCTTCAATAGGCGATTGGTCGATAAATGCCTAGACACGTTCAAATAATAACAATAACATCAATGCAAGTCATCTTCAAAACTATAATATATAATTTAACAAGTTGTTTAAATATTACCTTCTTCCATCCATCCGTAATAGATGCGGAGACTATGTTCAGCATATGAAGCATCACATAATAGCCGCACGACCAACTCGCGCTTTGAAATCGAGACTACCAACAAAATTAATTTCAACGTCAGTTGAATATACACATAAATTAGTAATTATAATATTAATTATTTGATAAATAAACTACCAAACCTTGAGGATGTTCCATACAAGATTTGCTTTAGCCTTAGAAGTCCTACTTCTCCCGTTGGCGCAACTTATGCTACTCGCCTTCAGCGCACTATCATAAACAAATAATCATGTCGATCAATTAACAAACTCATATATCATGTGTGTAATAAACTAAAAACAACTGATATTAAAACTTAAATTAAATTTAAGATTAGTTACTTACATATTTACAGCTTCCACCACCTTCGGTGGCGGATCTTGGTGGAGAGAGCAGAAGAATATGACAGTATGCCTAGACGGGTGAAGTACGAACAACTGCCAATGACGTTCCATACAGTAGGGAGCCAGATATAATTCTTTCGGATTGTCTCCCAACAAGTTCCCTAAGTATTTACTCAATGCATCGCCAGCAAAGAACTCGGGCATAAGGATTGACGGATCTAAGAAACCGTAAACTGATGCAACGCCCTTATCAAGCTGAAGACGATGGAGATACCTAAGATATGAAAAGGTGTGGATGTTAATTACATAATATATATATTGAAATTAAAATAAATTATTAAATGGAAAAATACCAAAAATAAATAAGTTATAAAATTAAAATTAACTTACGTGCACCAGAGACTGATGACATTGCTGTTCATCCAGACATTATTTCTGCAGGCGTTCCTGAGATCGTCACCAACGAAGGAAAATATCCTTTGTTGATCTGGGCGTGCCACCCATCCATCGTGATCCAATGGACATTCAAAAATCTCAAACGCATAATCCTTACCAAGTGATAACAAACGAGTGATAGGTGACAGCGACACCGACGTCGACTTGGCCTTCAGTTTAGGAAAAATAGAATATATAAGTTTTTGATAATTAAAAAAAACACAAGTAATTATTTGACTAATTTGGACATTAATAATGATTAAATACCTTTGCTAACATTTCGAGCTCACGTCGTTTGGAGTCCAACTCAAGCTCACGCCTTTTCATTTCCAACTCATGCTCATGGCGCTGGACTTCCAACTCCCGCTCCCTAGCTGCCAACTCATCGTCCTCCACATGTGCCATACTAAAACTCTCTTTTGTGCTCACATGTGAAGCGTTGGCAAGCCCTGCGGTGTCCTGGGATGTACCGACGGAGGAAAGCTCTCTGGCAAGCGCCTGCTTGAATTCTGGGTTGGCTATTAAGCCTTGCATCAGATGTGTTGTAATATCTGGGTTGGACATGAGGTGCTGAGTAATGTCAGCCAAAATTGATGCTTCATTGACCACCCGCTTTCGTGAAGCAGACTTGCCATAATATTGTTTGATGGTCACGTTCCCAGGAACACCGAGAACCCGACCAGGATGGTCTTTCTTGCCTAGAGCAGTCATCAAGACGTCCTGCCGTCTAGAAGGGACGAATGCGCCCTGGGAGGATTTTGCTTTAAGATCCATCTACAATGAAAAAAATGAAAAAACGTGCAAGTGAAAAGTGTTGCAAATATCTATACAAATATCAATTGAAATCAAGTTAATTATTTACTTACAATCTTATCTGCCACTTCGCGAGTGGCATCAACTTTAAAAGATCCCGCCTTTGTCATGCGGCCGGCTAACCAGACATCCTCACGGTCGATGTCCGATGGAGGACTTGATGGTGTGCCCTCAGGCACCTCTCCTCTTTCAATCCTAGCAGAGTGCTCTTCCTGCTTCACCCTCAGCCTATCCGCCATCATGTGCTGGATCCGAGTATGGTACCCACCTTGAGACATGGTGTGGCGGTGGACGTTCTTCGCCTGATTCTCCCGACTCTTATTTGCCTTAGCCTATTCAAACAAAAACACATAATTAAATACAGTTAAATGATCTATAATAAGCATACAAAATTAACTTAATCAACCAACCTGAAATTCTCTATCCTATCGACTTCTGGCAAACATATCCCAAGTATCCTGATCAATCCAGGGATAATCCAAGAACATTTTATCAAGCCGCTTCTTCCCAGATACATAGTACCTGGTAAGATCATGCTTGAACCCATTCCAACGCTTTGATGCCATTTTCATACATTTATGACGATGATCGTCGTCATTTGGCACAGTCCAAGCTACCTACACATTAGATACATATATAACAACCGGATGGATTATAACTCGGATAATTATCTAATAATGTAAATCAAACGAATGTAAAGGTAAAATACTGTGATAGCCTCCCAAATCTGATCCTTAACGTTCTGTGGAACGTCATTCCAGTGGTTGTAGTTGATGCTTACGTGCTGCTTCGCTTGTAGAAACACCCACTTATTAAATTCTTTAGCACGGGGTCCCTGGGCATTTAGATTAGCATCGAAGGACACCTCAAGCTTCGTCCGCCCGCTCTGTCCTTCTTTAGTTTCTTCAACGAGGTGGCTCCTCTACCCCGTTTCCTATGAGCCTGCGATGTCTGTATGGACAAAAAAAATGATAAAATAGAGGGTTGTAACATTATAAACTTACATTAACAAGAAGGACTAAAGATAGTATATAACATGTAAACTTACACTAGAATCAGGCGTAGGCGTGATCGGGTCTCGTGAAACCCCACAAGTGTCCTCCCGTGCATGTGGGCTATCCGACTGATCCATATGTATGCCTGTTCAGAAACAATATATATGTATTAACATAGGTTATAACTCAAAATAAATATAGAAGTATAAATAAAAATAACTAGATAGGTCCTGTAGATATACAAAACATCTATATATCCAATATAAGGACAATACGGGAGATTGAAAAGTATAGTTTTTGAAGATTGCCAAGCACTGGTCACGGCCTGGCCGTGATGTACATCACGGCCGTAACGTGCCAACTGAACCAGACCCTCATAGGCAGAACTGATCACGGCCTAGCCGTGATGAGCATCACGGCCGTGACAGATCAACCAGCAGAGCAACATTCACTCAAAACCAAAAATAGAGACATTCCAAACAACTCAAACTCACATTTTAAAGTTACAACTACTGAGACTACAGTTTCAACATACACTCAAAACCAAAAATAGAGACATTCCAAACAACTCAAAATCACAGTTTCAAGTTTCAACTACTGAGACTACAGTTTCAAACCAGCAGAGCAACATGCATGCACTCAAAACCAAAAATAAAAAAATGTGCCCTAATTAAAGACTCACCAGAAATAGGCGCTCGCGTGGTGGTGGGGGGGAAGCTTGAGTGGTGGCCAACGTTCGATGTGGTTACTGAGAGCAGAGGGACAAGGAGAGTTAGTGCACGGGAAGGGGAAAGAGAGATGTCAAGTTATTGCAAAGAATGAGCGGGAAATACAGAGTTAGGGGTTAAGAGTGTACCTCACGGTGGTGGCGAAGAAGCCCTCGCGGTGGTTGCTGTGGAGATGAGCTCGCGATTAGGGCAGAGTGAGAGCGAGAGTGAGGGTTGAGCGTGATGAAAAGAGAAAAGACGTACAGAGAAGTGGAGAAGGCGCACGGGGGTAAACGTTATAATTAAAATAAAACAACATTTTACGTTAGTTTTTGGTAAAACCTGACGTTGAAGATCATATATTTAACGTCAGTTGTCTTAATAAACGGACGTTAAAAACTCTCACATTTATTACGTCAGTTGTTAGTAAAAACTGACGTTAAATGTCATATATTTAACGTAAGTTGTATTAAGAAACTGACGTTAAAAACACTCACAACTTCTTACGTCAGTTGTATTACACAACGGACGTTAAAGGTTTATTAGTTTCTTCAAAAACATTCATTCCCTTGACTACTGTGCTACTTACCCATTCACCTTTGTACCTAATCCTCTTAATGAGCATTAAGTTTATAGATACGTTTTCAAGAAAATCAGAATAACTTAGTAATCATCCACTGCTCCTATAAATAGCTTCCTTCCATCCTTTTAATTAATTTTCTGCTTCACAATATGGCTCTGCCGTGGAGATTAACTTCATCACTCTTTCTTCCTATTCCTAGACTCAAAGGTCTTTGTCTTAATGGTCAAACAACTTCTGAGTTTGAGTAAATCACATTACATGGATATTGAGGTTGGGTGAATCACGTAATGTGATTCTCTCACTTTATTTCATCCCCGTCATCCCTTTCACTTTGCTTTGGAAGCAAGTGATTGTGGATTCAAGATGATGCATCAAGGAACTCCACTGAAGAAGAAAGATGCAAAGATCCATTTCACTTTGCTTTCGCTGCTAGTGACTGAGGATTTACTTTGCATCATGGAATTCAAGTGAGGGAGGTGATGCATCCATTGGAGTTTCTGATGACAGGACTGAGAAGAAAATGATGTTGATGCAGAAACTTTTTTATATTTTATGGCTATGTTGCAGAAATTTTTTATCTTTTAATCATGTAATTTTAACTTATGAATCGCTTCAATGTCATAAGATTTGATTATACATATAACTTGTTTTATGTTAAGTGTTTATTTATTTTAATTTGCACAAGAATTTGTTTACTAATTCAAGCTAATTAATAAAAATTAAAAATAAACTTGTATAAAAAAAAGGTTTAGAAATAAACTGCAGTACTATATGGAGTGATCTGCGTTAAGAGGGACAACAGGGACATGACAACCAATGAAATGAGTTTCATAATTATTTACGTCAGTTATTTATAGAACTGACGCAAATAGTTTACACACCACCTCATTTTTAACGTCAACTTAATTTATGACTGCCAAGTTCCCGTATATTAATTACATTATTTCCAATATTTATTCTGCACGTTTGATTATTTACGTCAGCTATTTATTTAACTGAAGTAAAAATCAAACTTTTAACGTCAGCTGTATAAAAAACTGACGTTAACAATAAATATTTTTTATTTGAAAAACACTTTTAACGTCAATTTTTTTAAAAAACTGACGTTAAAAGTGTATAGATATCTGCGAAAACATTCATTCCTTTGACTGTACTGTGCTACTTACCCATGCACCTTGTAACTCAATCCTCTTAATGAGCATTAAGTTTATAGGTAAGTTTTCAAGAAAATCAGAATAGCTTAGTAACTTCATCCCCTGCTCCTATAAATAGCTTCCTTCCATCCTTTTAATTTTCTGCTTCACAATATGGCTCTGCCGTGGAGATTAACTTCATCACTCTTTCTTCATATTCCTAGACTCAAAGGTCTTTGTCTTAATGGTCAAACAACTTCTGAGTTTGAGTAAATTACATTACATGGGTGATAAGTTTGAGTAAATTACATTATGTGAGTTGCTCACCTTATCACCTTCCGGAGAATCAGCTGCTGGAGGGCTAATCAGGTGCTCGGGGGTCACAGTTCCAAAACCTCAGCTTTGGCAGCAAGTGACCATCTTGGAAGTCTCTGGAACCACTGCCTTTGCTTGAAACAGATCTAGTGCACCTGTTTTTGCCTCTCTCTTGAGCTCTCTCATGCCCCCCAGTTTTCTTAGGTCTTCGGAGTATAGTTTTCCCTTTGTCATATTTCATAAAACTCTCTTATGGGATGTAGCTTTAATGTTTAGGATTTTAAACCCTTTCAATGTAACTTTTTATAGGATTTTAAACCCTTTCAATGTAACTTTTTATAGGATTTTAAACCCTTTCAATCTTCTCAGATCGATCAGTATTACATTTCATGAATGAGATCCGGTTTGGGTTATTGATTCAACTTATAGTTTTCAAAACAGAAACACAAAACATCAAAGCAATTCATGTGAAACTGAAACTTTGAGGAAGGCAATGCAGAAGGGATCGTATACTAGATAAAAAAATTATTAAAATAACCTTTAACGTCTGTTGATGTAAGGACTGACGTTAAAAGTGAAGTGACTTACTTTTAACGTCAGTTCTTTATAGAACTGACGTTAAAATCTTCGATGTTAATGTCAGTTGTTTATTGAACTGACGTTAAAAGTGAGTCACTTCACTTTTAACATCAGTCCTTACAACAACTGACGTTAAAATTGAATTAATGAACTCTGATATTTACAAAACTGCCACCGCCTCCTTTTTAACGTCTAGCTTTTGGTTAACTGACGTAAACCTTTAACGTCTAATGTATATTTTCCACTAGTGTATTAACCCTAACTCTGTCTTTCCATTCATTCTTTGAAATAACATTACATCTCTCTTTCCCCTTCCCCTTCCCGCGCACTAACTCTCCTTGTCCCTCTGCTCTCAGTAACCACATCGAACGTTGGCCACCACTCGAGCTCCCCTCCCCACCACCACGCGAGCACCTATTTCTGGTGAGTCTTTAGGGCACATTTTTTTATTTTTGGTTTTGAGTGTATGTTGAAACTGTAGTCTGAGTAGTTGAAACTTGAAACCGTGAGTTTGAGTTGTTTGGAATGTACGTCTCTATTTTTGGTTTTGAGTGCATGTTGCTCTGCTGGTTGATCTGTCACGGCCGTGATGCTCATCACGGCTAGGCCGTGATGCTCATCACTTCTGCCGTGATCGTGATGGCCTGGTTCGATTGGCACGTTACGGCCGTGATGGACATCACTACCAAAGGTGACCAGTGCTTGGCAATCTTCAAAAACTATAGTTTTCAATCTCCCGTATTGTCCTTATATTGGATATATGTTTTGTAAATCTACAGGACCTATCTAGTTATGGATCGTAGTTGGATGGTTTGTAAGCGTACTAGTGCTGAGTATTTGAAAGGGGTGGGAGAATTTATAGAATTTGCTCAAAGGAATGTTCCTAATAGTAATGGAATGTTCTGTTGTCCTTGTGTCAAGTGTTTGAATACGAGGAAATGTACAGTGAAGGATATACGTACTCATTTGATTTGTGAAGGGATTTGCTTGAGTTATAAAAGATGGATATAGCATGGTGATGTGTTGTTGAGTAGTACGGCAAGTGTCTCCCAAAGTGAGGACGTTGACGTAGATATGGAGGATGATCGAGTAGAGGACATGATCCGTGATATTGGACAAGAATATTTTCATCGAGCTCATGTGTATGATAGGTTGTGCGATGATGCGGATAAGCCTTTATATCCAGGGTGTACTACTCATACACGGTTGTCGGCGGTGCTAAAATTGGTTTGTGTGAAGGCGAGAAATGGTTGGACCGATAAAAGCTTCACGGAATTGCTTGAAGTGTTGAAAGACTTGCTTCCGGAGGACAACACATTGCCTGACCGTAACTATGAGGCCAAGAATGTATTGTGTCCTATGGGTATGGAGTATAAGAAGATACACGCATGCCCCAATGATTTCATATTGTACACCGATGTTCATGAAGACAATCACGATTGCCCCAAATGTGGGTTATCATGATACAAAGTGAAGGGTGGTGATGATGATGATGATCTTGATGATGTGAGAAAAAAGGGTCCTCCTGCGAAGGTGATGTGGTATCTTCCAATAATTCCAAGGTTCAAGCAATTGTTTGCCAATGGGAAAGATGCGAAGAATCTTAGATGGCATAATGATGAGAGGAAACGTGATGGAAAGGTTTGTCATCCTGCTGATTCTATTCAATGGAAGAATATCGATACTATGTTTCCGGATTTCGCCGATGAGCCAAGAAACCTAAGGCTTGGACTTGCTACGGATGGAATGAATCCTTATGGTAACATGAGTAGTATTCATAGTTCATGGCCTGTTCTGTTGGTAATTTACAACATACCCCCTTGGTTGTGCATGAAGCGCAAATACATGATGTTGTCTATGATGATTTCGGGCCCAAAGCAACCGGGAAATGACTTAGATGTTTATCAAGGTCCCTTTATTGAAGACTTGAAAACGCTGTGGGTGGAAGGTGTTGATGTAGTTGATGGGTATTCTCATGAGACTTTCAAGCTTCGTGCCATGTTATTTTGCACCATCAACGACTTTCCAGCATACGGTAACTTGTCCGGGTACAGTGTCAAGGGGCATAAAGCATGCCCTATATGTGAAGAAGGCACATGCTACACTCAGTTGCATCATGAAAAGAATACGGTTTACCTTGGGCATCGGAGATTTCTTAGACGTGATCACCCATATCGTAAGATGAAAAAAGCTTTTAATGGATGCCAGGAGACAGAAGAAGCGCCGACGGCCTTAATTGGAGAGCAGGTTTATCAGAGGGTAAAGGACATCGATGTTATATTCGGCAAGTCCAAAAAGAAAGCTAAAGCTGCTGAGAAAAACATATGGAAGAAGAGGTCGATATTCTTTGATCTTCCATACTGGCACAAGCTTGATGTCAGACACTGCATTGATGCGATGCATGTGGAGAAAAATGTGTGTGATAGTGTGATCGGGACGCTTCTCAACATTCAGGGCAAGACAAAGGATGGTGTGAATGCTCGTCTCGACCTCGTTGCTATGGGTATACGAGAGCAGTTAGCTCCAGTTGTTGAGGATGGTAAGCGGACTTATTTGCCGCCAGCATGTCATACTTTGTCAAAAAAAAAAAGAGACAAAGTTTCCGCGGGTATCTTCAGGGCATCAAAGTTCCACATGGTTACTCTTCAAATATGAAGAGGCTTGTCTCTAGTGATCTTAAATTGGTTGGCTTAAAGTCTCATGATTGTCACATCTTGATGCAACAACTTCTGCCCGTTGCTATTCGTGGTATTGCTCCAAAAAATGTGAGACATGCCATTACTCGGTTGTGCTCATTCTTCAATTCTATATGTAGCAAAGTCATTGACACTCGTATGTTGGATGACTTGGAAGTTGAGGCTGCTAAAATTTTGTGCCAATTGGAGATGTATTTTCCTCCTTCCTTTTTGACATAATGGTTCAATTAATTGTTCATTTGGTGAGGGAGATTAGATTATGTGGGCCGGTTTTCCTGAGATGGATGTACCCAGTTGAGCGCTACATGAAGATCTTGAAAGGGTACGTGAAGAATCCTCATCGTCTGGAAGCATCTATTGTTCAAAGGTATGTTGCAGAAGAAGCTATTGAGTTTTGTTCGGACTACCTTCATAACACAGATCCTATAGGGGTTCCTAAGCCTCGGCATGATGAGATCGGATGTCAAGGTAAGGGTACACATGGCTTAAGAATTAATAGGAAGGATCGGGAGGAAGTGCTTCAAGCACATTTGTATGTATTGAATAACATCGAATGTGTTCAGCCTTTCTTATTTGAACATAAAAGAAAAGTCAATCAAGAAAACCCTCGAATGAGCGAAAGGTGGTTGTTGAACAAGCATAACAAGACTTTCCTACCATGGTTCAAGGAAGAAATGCTTAAGGATGGTAATACTGCTTCTGATGACGTAAGATGGCTAGCACGTGGGCCTAGCTTCAACGTCATATGTTGGAGCGGATACGACATAAATAACTTTTCCTTTTATACAAAGGAACAAGATAACAAGAGTACCATGCAAAATAGTGGGGTTATGATCGTGGCCGAAGCAATGCACTTCTCTAGTGCAAAGGACACAAAACCCGTTAAAGCACCGAGACCTTACTTTGGATATATTGAAGATATTTGGGTGCTAGATTACACTAAGCTTACGGTGCCGGTATTTAAATGTAAGTGGGTTGATAGTAACGGTGGTGTACAAACCGACGAATTGGGGTTCAAATTGGTAGACCTCAACAAGTTAGGTCATATAAATGAGCCATTCATAATGGCTTCCCAAGCAAAACAAGTGTTCTACATCACTGATCCTTCTAACAAAAGGTTGTTCGTGGTTCTCCAAGGAAAAAGCATGTATAATGGTAGTGATGAAAATGAAGATTCAAATCTTGATATTCCTGAGACTCCTTCTTTTTCAACAAACATGCCTACTATAATCGAGGAAACACGGGTGGACGATGTACGTGTCACTCGTGATGATCATCACGAAGGGATATTGATATAGGTACTTTAAACTTAGTATACATTATTTTTATTTATATTTCTGCATTTATTTTGAGTTATAACCTATGTTAATAAATATATATTATTTTTGAACAGGCATACATATGGATCATTGTTCCATTTCTCCTTTGCAATTCTGTAATGTGTGTGATATTCTGTGTTACTAGGATATTTACTAAATGCAGGGATAGCTGAGGGGAGTGATATTTTAAAACTGAATTTTAAAAAAAAAACTATTAACGTCAGTTGTATGATACAACTGACGTTAATAGTATTTTATAAAATATACAGTACACTATTAACGTCAGTTGTTTATTACAACTAACGTTAAAATTAAGACCTTTAACGTCAGTTCTTCATAACAACTGACGTTAGTTTTAACAAAAGTAACGTCCGTTAATTTTTACAAAATTAACGTCCGTTAATTTTTACAAAATTAACGTCAGTTGTATTAAAGAACTGACGTTAATTTTGACAAAATTAACGTCAGTTGTGTTAAAGAACCGACGTTAATAGTTTTATATTTAACGTCAGTTCTCAACTGACGTTAAAAGTTTAACTTTTAACATCAGCTGTATTTACGTCAGTCAGTATTCTGACGTAAAAACTCAATTTTAACTGACGTAAAAAGCACTTATTGCACTAGGGCTGGTTGATTACATTATCAGTAATTATACTGCGAGCCTTTATCTTAATAACACCCAACCAGCCATGATGTCCTTCGGGATATGGCGAGTAATAATCCTGCTCAGCCTGTTGTGAAAAAATGAATGGGTCGTACGCCTTATTATACCTTCGAGACTGCCTAACTTGAACAATACCATAATTTTTATCTATTTTTGTCCCTACGTCAAGAGTAGGATCAAACCAATCACACTTGAAGATAACTAACTTCATCACGGGGAAACCGGTATAATCGAGTTCAAGGATGTCAGTTAGAACCCCATAGAAATCATCCTCTACATTGCCATCAGTGGCTTGCACACAAACACCATAGTTACACGTCTGCATTCCTTCATTCCATGTTTTTGTGTTAAATTTATATCCGTTTTCAATATAAGTATTCCATGATGTAACCCATCTGTTAGGCCCCCATGCCAAATTTGTCAACAATGAATTTTGAACATTGTTTTATGGATCTAGTACCTAAAAAAATCAAATATTATATTATTCTTATACATGCTATATATTTAAGGAGATAAAATGTATTTCAACAAATGAAGGTGCTTAACCTACATATTTACTGAACCACGTAGCAAAGTGAGAAGTAATTTCTCGATCAACTTGATCGTTGGAAATGTCAGGTTGGAGACCCCTTAGAAAATTGTCGTACATCCTACATATGGGAGATTAACAGCAAGACGATTAATAATCATAAATGTCAATTGAACTTATAAAAGACATTGTAGAAACTTACTCTAAATATGACGCGACCTCTTCACAATTTTGAAGGATATATAGATGAGAAGCATTAATGTCACGCTGCTCCAAGAAATATCCTTTTGATTTGTGTTGTGACTCCGGCAAGTGTACCGGGTCGTCGCAAGTAATAAAAATAAACACGGTAAGTAATTACCGAGGTCGAACTCAAGGATTGGGTTACCAATTCGACTAATCCGCGGGAAGTCAGATATGTTCGGTCAAGTTACGGAAGAAGGTGGTTGAGAGAAAGAGAATAATATCTAAATTCAATTAACAATCTAATTAAATAATTAACTAAAAATCAGAAAACTAAAATGTCCAAGGTTACAAATCCACCTACCCAATATGTATTCCCAAGTGATGATGAATTCCTCCCTAAGTTCAATTACAATGTCAACCGGGACCCCTAAATTCTCCTAAATCCACTCTCGTGCTCATTAGGACGTATTCGACGATTGGATTAATTACTTACTAGGTCTCATAATCCTAATCTCGAATTCTGTTAATTCATGTTCCCTATAAGGTTGCACCGATCTCCTACTCACTCTCGTGCAATATTCGATCGATGATCCTAATTCAAGTTCTAAACGCGAATCGCTGACTAAGCCTCATCACGTTAACAAGTCAATCACGCAACACATATGATTAACACAATCAAATCAGAATTAGAAAACAAGAATTGAATTAAAGGAGAAAAACATACATCATATTGGATTTACATCGCCATGGGTGGCTTCATCGTTCCCTCGGACGACGGGGATTAGTTCCTCATGCTCATAGACAAGCGCTCGGACATAATCACCATCGTAAAATAAAAAGAAACCAGAAAAGGAGACGCAGCTCCAAGGAGAAATAAGGATTCGTAACTACTGCCCTAACCTAAGTGGAAAACTGCCTCCTAAAGTTGTCTCCCCAAATCTGATCTGCAAAAGCCTTTAAATAGGATTCCTGATCTGCGCTCGCTCGCGAGGCGAGCAGACTCTCGCGAGGCGAGAATTAAAATTGGCGCGCTTTCAATTTAAACTCTCGCGAGGCGAGCAGCCTCTCGCGGGGCGAGTCTTCAATTCTAGGCTGTGACCTTCATCACGGCTGGGCCGTGATGGTCTCTGACTTCCAAGTCTTCATTCTCTAGCGGGGCGAGCTTCTTCTCGCGGGGCGAGTCTTCAAACCTTAAACTGCCACGGGCGTGGTATTCATCACGGCTTGGCCGTGATGGACTCTGTCTTGCTGGTCTTCAGACTCTCGCGAGGCGAGAGTACACTCGCGGGGCGAGTGTCTCATAATTTCAATTTCCATTATTTCTTTGCTTTCCTTGACTCCCGGAGCTTTACTTACTTAACCTGAAACAACAAAAGCACCCACAAGCGTAATTCTATTCAAAATAACCTAAAAACTACACAAAAGACGCAAAACGAGTCAAAGTCCAACTTAGGAACAAAACAAGGCAAATTTGGGCGAAAACGAGAGTGAACTCGAATAAATTGACACGTAAACCCTAGTTCATCTAGTCATAAAACTAGATAAGCCAGAGGCTTATCAATTTGCCACTAAATCTGCCTGGATAGTTGAATATTGATATAGGAGGACTAGTTGAACTTCCTTCGCCCGAATCAACGTTTCTAGGCATCCTTGTCCTTCTCGTGTTAACTTCGTCCGGATAGAAATAAGAGGCAAAAGTGGAAGTCTCCTCTACTAAGTATGCTTCACAAATGGAACCCTCCACTCGTGCCTTGTTCTTGACTTTGTGTTTAAGGGAGTGCAAGAACCTATTACAGAGGGATACATACAAATAATTACTAGTTTTAGGGAAAGCTAAACTACGCTCTCGTGTTCGTGAATTTCATATGTATTAAGTAAAATAGTTGATGTTGTTTACCTCTCAAATGGATACATCCAGCGGTATTGGACTGGGCCACCAACTCTTGCTTCGTATGGTAGATGAACTCGGCAGTGTTCCATGGAATCAAAGAAACTCGACGGGAAGATTTGCTCCACTTACATAACAAAACGGGTATCTTGACTTCCATATCCTTTAATTGATTCACATTTAGTATTGTCGATGTAAGCTCCTGAAAAAGTGGCTAAGCTCAACAAGTGGGTTCCAAATTTGCTTCGATAATGCGTCGAACGCAATTGGAAGCAACCGCTGCATGAACACGTGGCAATCATGACTCTTCATTCCATGTAACTTTGCTTCCTTAATGTCAACACATCTACCCAGATTGGAAGCATACCCATCTGGTAACTTTAGTTCTTTAACCCACTTACTGCATGTACCACTTTCTCGTGCTTTGCTTAGTGTATAACTTGCCTTCGGTTTGATAAGTCTGCCACGACCACCGTCCTGCAACTCAAGCTCCTTCCGATTACAAGTGTCATCCAGGTCCAATCGGGCTTTATTTGTATCCTTTGTCCTCCCCTTGATGTCCATCACAGTGTCAAACACATTCAAAAACACATTCCTCTCAAAGATGCATGACATCAATGTTGTGGACGGAGTAGCTGCGTCCTCCAATACGGCAACCTCCAAAATATACTTTGTTTTGTCCAATTATGGTTGATGCCATAATCAGGAATATGTTCTCCTTGGGTTTCATGGACGAGCGGTAAGTACTGTACTCTGCACCATACATTAGGACCAGTCAAACGTGGTGGAGGCGGTGTTGTCTCCGCACAACGCTTCTTGAATGCATTCTTGTTCCGCCTATAAGGATGATCTTCTGGAAGGAATTGACGATGACAATCAAAATATGAGATCTTTCGACTGTTTTTAAGCGTGAATGCCTTCGATCGCTCCATACATATTAGGCATCCAAGCGTCCCCGCGGTCATCCAACCCGACATCATCCCATAAGCAGGAAATTCGTTGATCGTCAACATTAAAGCTGCTTTCATGATGAAATTCTGTCTCAAAGATACGTCATATGTCAACACACCACCATTCCACAGCATTGTCAACTCATCTATCAGCGGCTGCAAGTACACATCAATCTTACCTTTTGGATTAGACGGACCTTAATTATGATCGTTAGGAACATAAACTCCCATTTCATGCACATCCCTGGGAAGATTGTACGGTGTCGGGATAACCGGCCAACAAGAGTATGATTTTCCAGATCGCCCAAAAGGATTAAATCCATCAAGAGATAACCCCAATCGGACATTGCGAGGTCCTGCGAAAATGCCATATGAACCCTATCAAAATGCTTCCAAGCTTCTCCATCGATGGATGACACAAGATATCTTGCTCCCTCTCATGCTCACTATGCCACCTCATGTGAGCCGCAGTGGCCATCGAAGAGTACAATCTTGTAAGTCTTGGCACGAGCGGAAAGTACCACATCTTTTTTAGCGACCTCTTCTTCTCAATGCCCATCCTAGTGGTTGTCTTATACGATCCGCACCACAAAATCGACAACATGTTATGCTTTCCGCTGAATCATCCTTATAGTACAACATACATCCATTCGGGTAACAATCAATTTTCAAACACCCCAGACCCAAATTTTCCACAGACTTCTTAGCATGATAAAAACTAATAGGCATCCGATTGTCTTCTAGCAATGCCTTGGACACTGACCTGGTGAGGCGATTAAAACAGCCTTCTTGCATATTGTAGTCAGATTTGATACTCAACCATTCCATGCACATCGACAACTCCGTGTACTCCCGACATCTTCCCACAATGGAGATCGTGCAAAGACTCAAAGATATCATAGAATCTTTGAGCTTCGGGATTCGGATTCTCCTCTATGTATTGGGAACCCATTCCACCATCTTCTCCCCCATCTTCTTCTAGTACAACACCAACCGATGGTCCCGCATGATCCATTATCATCTGCTCGTATGTATTCAATTCTTCCCTCCGGTCACCACTTCCATAGTACGAACCTTCAACCACAATCGGGTTTAAGTCAGGCAACGTCTCACCATGGTTACTCCACCAATAGTAATCAGGCATGAAGCCCTTCTCATAAAGATCGGCTACAACTCCATCCACGCTTTTGAGAGATTGACACTTGCATCTTTTGCAAGGACACTTCAATTGATCACCGCCTAGTCGTATAAATCTCTCCTGGCTAACAACAAACTCTAGAAACTCACCCACTCCAACTCTATACTCTTCCCTAAGACGTTTATTCCGATCCAACCTACGATACATCCATTTCCGATTCTCCGGAATATCCATTGCTGGCAATTAAATAGCCTGACCAATCCTACAATAACACTTATATATTACGATGCATTCCAATAACTCCATCAATCTCGTTCTTATGACAAGGTATGAACCTATCCCATTCGAGAAGAAACCTTTGCCACACTCGGCTACTAATAGTTATTCCCATATTCAAATACCTTATACTTGACAAAATTTTGGCAGCATTTCCCATTGGTCTCCAAGTTACACGACTCGAGCACGGTCAGAATCACCGCGATCAAGTATGCACCAGGAGAACAAAAGGAAATGCATCAGACCGAGATTTCAACAAGTATATAAGGCATTTGAACATTGAAATGACTATTGTACGAGTGTGAAAAAGGTTTTTTCCCAAACTGTCCCACTTGGACAATTCAAGATTCAATACAATGAGCATGCATACCTTGATAAGTTACGCATGCTCATTAATATTGAATCTCAAATAGGAAACTAAGGCTTTCGTAAATTAATTATTACCTCTAACAGAAAATAAAACCATTAACCTATAAATATTGCAACATTGTTGAGTTTATATAAATTGCAGCGTAAATCAATACAAACTTAGATTAAATATTGTATCAAACATCCTATTGAGCTCCGCTCTCCACTAACAAGTAGCAATTAATTGTCAAACACATGCACAATTTCTAAATTATCAACACACAACCAGCATCCCGCCTTTCGGACAGGATCACATCCTATTGAGCTCCGCTCTCCACTAACAAACAACACATATTGACAAACACATGCATAAACATTAAATTATCAACATACAATCAGACAAGATCACATCCTATTGAGCTCCGCTCTCCACTAACAAACAACACATATTGACAAACACATGCATCAACATTAAATTATCAGCATATAATCAGACAAGATCACATCCTATTGAGCTCAGCTCTCCACTACCAAACAACACGATAATTCACATAATACATTACACTGAGTGTTCAGAGAACTTACCTGAGAGAGAAAACACAACCGAGCAAGGATAAGGGGAGGAGCCGGAGCCAACAGAGAGTAGAAGAATATGACAACAAGGACCTATCGTGCATAAATTAAATTAGTCATTTCAAATCAAATAACTATTCTATATATACAAAATCCAGTACAACTATTTATAAGACTAGAAACACATAAATTAATATAAAATAGAATCAACAATATACCGTTACAAATATAGAACAACTTGCAACTTCCCTTCTTCCTTATACTCTCATCCCCATCTCCTTTATTTCAGAAGAAGAGGAAACAAAGGGAGAAAAGTACTAAGGAACCTTTTCTCTCCCAAAACCTAAGTCTTGGAAGATGAGGTAAGGGTTTAAATCTTAAATTACAAATTCCATTTGTTTGTGGTTTGTCATATTTGCATGTCTGAGAACTCAAAACAAAATTCAAAACACAAAATTTAAGCTTTAATCAGTGACAAAAACGTAACTATAATAAACTAAACTAAAAAAAAAAAGAATGTTTCAAATGCTTTTTGGATGGGTAAAGCAAGTGTCACGATTCATAAAATCATCCAGACCTGGACTCTACTCTGGTGTTTATACAAACACATAAAACTCACCCAGGATAATTGTTCTCTCTCACTTTTAACTCTCAAACTCACACATCACTTATAAAGGAAGAGAAGAAAATTTATGTTCTCATATTCTTGATTCATTCCATCATCAAATTGCCAACGTACAACCATGGCCTTTTATAGGCAACACTTCATAATAAACTATTAAAATATAAACAAACTTAATTGATAAGAAAGGCTTAGGCGGTGGCACACAAAATATGACTATTCTACATGAATCATGATAACGATGCAAGTAGATAATGAGCTGTAAAAAGTTCCTTGTTTACTATGCATTGCGGCAGGTAGACTTCAATTTGGACTAATATGACTTGTGTTAATTGTTGGTGATTAAAAAAAGACTTGATTTAATTATATCACCTCTGTAATGAAACATCGGGATTGGGTTTTCTTTTATGTTATGTTTTGTTATGTTTTATTTCGAACTTATGTTATTTTCCGCATTGAGATGTTGTTACAATGTGGTACTTTCTATCCAGTTTTTATTTTATGAAATAAATACATGTTTTTATTTTATACCTTTTATTTAAATGTTTTATAAATACATATGGGGTATAGGGTGTCACAGTGGCGGACGATTGTGTATGGGTGGCAAATGAGATGAGAGAGATTCCAAAATACCTGCTATTTCATCTGGATCATTTTTCTTTTCTTTGTTCATCTTTTTTTACAAAACAAGGATATATAGAGATGCATAGAAAAAAAAATAAACAAATTATATAACAAATGATTATTCTAATAAATGAGATTAGGCATCACAAATGCCAAATTATTAAAAAAAATTAAAAAATGCTCAAAAGCATACTATTAATGGTTTGTACAATTTTCAACTTTAGTTACAATTAATGAATTTATTTTGTAATTTTATTTCACTTGTGACATTTTTTTGTAACTTTTGAAAGCCATAAAAACACTTACGAGTGCAGGAATCTTGCCAGAGTTTAGTGGAGCAAGTATGAGATTGGTTCCACCTAGACTTAGAGTTAAATTTTAGATATTGATAAATTTTTCCTAGTCTAGTTGTCGTCCAATTAATAAATGAATTGTAAAGGTGAAACAACATACATTATTAAAATAAATAAAAATAAATAAATTTATATTTAATCAAATATAAATTACCTAAGAGACAAAATCTACCAAGATGAATTTTGTCATCTACTATGTTAAATTGTTGTACCTAGATAATTTATCTCATGAATATCTAGTGGTAAAACATGTGCTCACGAAAAAATAAATAGTAAATTATCAAACATCAAATGTGTCCATTATAGGAAATCACAATTTATATCCAACTACTATCAGTAACCCTCGAATAAATTCTAAGCATGAGAAAAACAAGATTGAACACATGGAACGTTTAATTATATCAATCGAGAGGAACACAAATTCAGTAAGTGTTAAATTCTATTATTGAGTAACAACAAGCCAACATAGCATACCAAAATAATAAGGGTTTCATCATCCCCATTGTACAAGAAAATCTAAATAGAAAAACTCATAGGTAGCATCAGTACTACCCTCCTCACACTGTGTGGGCATCCCTTAGAGATTTTTTTGTTTGAAAAGAATAATTTAGGGTGATGATGCCCTAGTCTAAGGTAGGGAAAACCCTCGGGCTCTATGATACAAAGGGATTTACATTTACCTTCCTCAAGGAGACTAGTGGGGGCTCGAACTCACGACCTGTCAGATACGAGATTATGTCATGCTAGCTCTACTAGACCAACCACTTGGGGTTCCTAATAGATTAATTTTGTTCTAGGTCTCTAACTCATTGGTTATATGATAAGATCAATTTAGATTTAGCTCTAATGCTTTATGATTTCTGCAAACACAAACATGAAAACCTCCCGGTCACCACCATCGTGTTCACACCACCGTGTTCACACCATCACGCACCACATCGTACACAGCTTTCTCCCATTCATTTATATAAACACAAACATGAAAACATTTGTGAATGATAAAGAAGTATTTAAAATCTGACATATGTAAAAACGAAAATTAAACATCAAAATCCAACCACAAACCACATAGCAAAAGCAAAACACACAGAGTTTTCAACAACAAATTTGTTACCTGTATTTTGTGAATCCGCCGACAGCTAACGTATCTCCCCAGTCCCCAAGCGAATGGATGAGAGAGACCTTAGAAACAGATAGAGAGAGAAGCAGAGTGAGACAGAGAGAGATGCGAGAGAAACAGAGACAGAGAGAGAGATGGAGTAGAGGAGAGCTTACCTGAGCAGAAGGGATGATGGTGGTGACAGGAGGTGTCTTGTGGTGGCCGGAGCGCGCGGCTAGGAAGAGAGAAACAGTGAGAGATAGATATGCGCCGAGTAAAATGAGGAAGAAGGAGGTTCTGTCGAATTTAGGGATTTCAGTTTTAGCGACCGAATTAGTTCGGTCGCTAATTCGGTCGCTAATATGGTTAGTTTGAATTTGAATTTATAATTTTAGCGACCGATTTAAATTTCGGTCGCTAACACGTGCTGTTTTAATTTTTTTACGCGCCGTTTAGTGACCGAATTAATATCGGTCGCAAATATAAATAAAGTTTGAAGTATGATTTCATAAATTTAGCGACGGATTTTTAAATCGGTCGCTAATATAAATAAAGTTTGACCGTTGCATTTAAATCGGTCGCCATATCGGTCGCTAAAAATTCATAAATTTATGACTTTTACTTTCCTTTGTTTAGCGACCGATATCTCTGCTACGCTCTATTTCGGTCGTAGAATCAACTCTCACCAGTGTTTCATGTAGATCCTAAAATCTGCCGCTATTTCGGTCGCACAAAGCAACCAAAAAATTCGGTCACTATTTTCGATCGCTAAATGACCTTTTTTTTGTATTGTATGTTATAACTACATATAACTGCACACTATTTCCCAGGGCAGCTTCTGTATCTATCTACATTCATGACCGTTCTTGATTCTTGATTGATCAAGTTCTCAATCTGTGGGAAATGGTGTTTTGATTGTTCTTATTTTTTGTTATGCTAACCGGGGTACCATGGACAATAGTTAAGGAACCAAAAGAACAACCAGAAAATGTTGTATTTAATATTTTGAAAAGATAAATAATTGACGTTCCAAGAAAAAGTTACTTGTCATGGTGTCCTTAGAAATCCATAAAAAAACAGGTTCTTCTTAAAACGTTAAGCATTTTTCAGAAAGTTTTCTTCTCCTTATTCCTTAACCCATATATTAAAGACACATGTTAGTATATTTTTTTTAATTCAATTAGTATATGTGTATATGATTACAACAAAAAATAAAATACCGTGTTACAATCAGTAAATAAATACTTAAATAGTTTATCTCGTAACACAAACTGTTATAGATGTTAGTGCCCCAGTCCAAAATACTGTGTTACAATGAGTAATATAATGTTAGTGCCCCAGTCCAAAATTAATAATGAGCTAAAAATTTCATGCGCACTATAATGTCTCGTATGTGACAGGTTACAAGTTCGAGCCATCGCTGGTCTCCTTCTTAGGGAGATAAATATAAATCCATTTATAAGTGCTTATAAAGTCTGAAAGCTTTCCCTATCTTAGATTGGGGTACCATCCCCCATCCTAAATTTAGTTAACCAAAATATATATATTTATAAGGAATATAATATACTAATATAATATAATTCTTGTAAAAAGAAATATTAATATATGTAACTAATATCATATAAACTTCTATGGATAATTATATTAATAAAGAGAGGAAAAAAAGACTACTTAGATAAATTGAATAAAAAATTAAATCTATGAATTAAAAACATAATATAATTTAATAATAAATAATATAATTTAATAAGAAATTTGCATATGAAACACTGAAAACAATGTTTTTCTATTTTCAGTGTTTCATATACAAATCTTTGAAAACGGGAAACAAAAAGAAAGTAAGGTGACGGTTTTGAAATTATTTTTGAAAACAAGAAATGAAAACAGAAATATCGAAACAAAGCAAACAGACCTAAATATCTCCTTACTAAATAATATAAGCTCTCTCTCTCTCTCCGATTCCTAGATCTCTCATGTTGGTAGGCAATATGTAAATTTCACTATAAATCCTCGTTGAGGTTAGTGGTATTCCATGACCTTGCAAGAGGGCATGCCTTCCCCCAATCTAAACTTGTTTATTTAAAAAAAAAAATCTAGACTAGATTATTTTTAAGTTGTTTGTTATATCTTATGAAAATATATTGAAATTTTGTTTTTTCAGTAAATTACAAAATTGTGCTTTAAAATAATTACAATACTTTTTCTTATACTTGTTTCTATTTTTTATAATTCTAAAATAAAAGAGAAATATGTGAAAAACACAGAAAACGTGAATAATTTGTTGTAATATTTATTTTGTACACATGTTGGCATTATATGACTTAGTTACCGAGGTAACAAATTTGGGGTGTTGCGGGAGCAGTGTAATTGAAGTAACTACATTTTATAATGAACTCACACTTGTATATCCTTTAAAATATATATTTCGGGATAGTATACACCCAACTGAAGTAACCTACCGCTATATTGTTAAGTACTTGGAACTACAAGTCATGCCTCGGTTCCTACTTTAATAGTAGTGGCCATGTAATGTTGCCAATGGAAATTTGGTTCCTCATTGTTCCTTCCAAGCACACAGATTGCTAGGAGGAAGCACAAAAGATACCCTGGTCACGATTCAAAAGATCTGGTTGGACCAGTTTTTAAAACATACGTGTAATATTTTGACACCAACATATGATGACGATTCAAGGTATCTATGATGGGATTTAGTCCACCCAACTTAATTGCCTGATTGTATAAGATTCTGGAGGTTCCAGAATCAATTTTGACCCAAGCTCTCCCTCACCAGCTTTGGGAAAAATTGATTCTAACCTCCCCTAAACATGATTCTGCATGGTAACCAAACAGGCTAAAGCTACCTATCAGTAGCTCCTTAAAAACGTGAAGGTCTACCAAGTACCGATACTTTAAAATAGTCGTCGTTCGTGTCCGTGTGAAACTGTATCTAATATTTTAAAGACACTTTTGGATATTTATTTTCTAGTTTTTTTGGGTGAAATATTTATTTTGTAGTTGTATTATACAATTTTTCACTTTTATATTTTGATTTTTTATACCAACATAAATGAAAATATTATAATAATTAGAAAAATAGTAGAATTTTATTATATATACACAAACTTTTAAGAAATTAGTTCTCTCTTTTAATTTAAGATTTGTGTTTAATTCTATACTAATTTTATGGATGTGGATTTGATGTCCTATTTTGGAAAGTTACATGTTGTCCCCACCAATAATATCTTGCCATATATTCTAATTTTTAAAATTACATGAAACTTTAACTTATGTGACAACATATTATTTATGAAGACAAAGTATGATACACCAAAATGAGATAACAGACCTTCGATAAATCAATAATTCATTGACCACTTTTTCTTCAAGTACTTGTCTGACTAAAACATCTCCCATCTTCAGATTGTCTTTCTTTTCATTTCTTTCTTGAATTAAAGAGAGGGTTGGGCTAAGATGCACCACCCACTACACCATCCGTATGTGGTAAATTTTGGACCAACCAAATTGCCACATGGTTTTGGTCAAAATTTCAAACTTTCTAGTTGTATTTCTACTGTAGTCAAATATATGAATACAATATATTGTAGTATAGTATATTACTATTTGTATTCGTAAATTTAACCCATATTAAAATAATAGTTTTTTATTAAAAAAACTGATTATATTACGAAATAATATTTTAATATGAATTAAAATAATATTTGTTGTCAATAATATTTTGTAATATAATCAGTTTTTTTTAATAAAAAAATATTATTTTAATATGGGTTAAATTTGCGAATAAAAAGAGTATATATACTATAATATAATATACACTACAGTATAATACAACTAGAAAGTTTGAAATTTTGACCAACCTATGTGACAATTTGATTGGACCAAAATTTACCACATGAGTAATGTAGTGGGTGATGTAAAATATCGGTGGTGCATCATAACCCCACTTTTAAAAGAATATATGCATTAATATTAGCGAGGCAAGTGACTACGGATTTTTGGCAGCTAGTGTGATGTTGCACATTAGTCATTGGAGAACGAAGCACCGTGGCAATGTATTTCCCGTAACGGACCACAAGTCCACACGGCTGGTTAAGGCAATTAATTGGAAATGCATGGTTTTTTGGGACTTGGCTTGTGTACGTAATAGGCCTACTATCTTTTGGTAATAGGAATAGTATTATAATTACATTTGGCTTGGTTGTATGTAAACTTTTATCTTGTTTATATATATATATATATATATATATATATATATATATATATATAAAAGTCAGAGTATTCCTCATACTCTTTTTAAATATACTTAGAAGGATCAAACGTTTATCACTAAACTAAAAGTTATAGCTGTTAGCAATGATACAACTTTATTTCCTTAATCACCGATCAGACGGTTAATCCACAGTCCGTTTCGTTCTCCTAAATCAAAGGGTGGTGCTGACCCATATAAGCCAACAATACTTCTTTGTTTATTAAGAAAAAAAAGCTAGTAAATCAATGTAACTCATAAATCAACAGTGGAGGTTAAGTGAACGAATGACGTTTGTAGTTTATAAGTTTCGCGACGAACCAATTAATCTAAAAGAAAGAGAACGCATTTCGGGGTACTATTCCATTATTGAACAACATGATCTTACACTCTCCATATACGAAGAAAGAATTTTTAACTTTCATTCACTAATTTTATTTTAGAATATCTTTTATACGTGAGAATATTTGTTTAAAATTTATACCAAAGATAAACTTTTATATATTCTCATACTCACATCCCAAAATAATAAAATATAAACAAAAATGACCTAATTTGAAGGTGGAAACTCGTTAATGATATGTTTCCTGAACTATGAGAAAGCTATTACTCTCCACAGCTCCATTCTTGGCCATAAAATCAGTACACTGATTGGTTTCTCTAAACACATTAGTCAAAGTAGCATTCCAATCCTTGCGCAAGAGTCATTTACTTTTTGCTGACTCTTTAGAGACGCCTGTGCCACGTAGCTAGTTTTTCTCTTTTTCTCAGTTGTACCAAAAAAAAAATGATATGTTTCAAAATCTGTTTGTAAAATCGAGTTTTGATGAACTAAGTACCGAGCTTTGTTTAAAAGTGAATTTGTACTCATTTATCTATGTTTGATATTTTATTGTTAAAATTAATTTTGATGAATCTCAAGAAGCAAATCAATTCAAATGTTGTTTAAGTCAGTAAGATTTGGAGGATAATTGAAGACCAAATCAAATTCCAAGTTCAGGTTACAACTATTTGCAAACCACAAAGCAAAATCAAATCAGATACAAGTCAAGATCAAATTTGGTATCAAGTGTTCAAAGTATGGTATGAAGAAGCTCTCACGAGTTACGACGGTAGATCAAGCAGAATCAATACGTTTGAATCCATCTCTAAAGCCTGTGTTAAATAAAGTGTTGGTCTGCTTGGAAGGAACAGTGACGAACCAAATTTCCATTGGCAACATTGCGTGACAATTGCTATTAAAGTAGGAACTGGGACAAGGCATGTATTTCTAAGTACTTAGTAATATACCGGTAGGTTACTTCATTGGATGTATACTGTTCCAAAATACATATATTAAAGAAATTGCTGGGAAAGATAAAGTTAAACAAATAATTGTAGACGCTCTATTTATTATTAGTGCAGGAAGCAATCAATTCTTTCAATTTTTATGACCTCCCCACTAGAAGGACGTTGTTCAACATGGATCGGTACCAAGATTATCTGTAGGATAAGCTTCAAATGTTCATCAAGGTAAATCAAAGTCTATTATTTTTAATCAATTATAATTCAATTATTCATGAGGTGTGTAGATGACTTCGAAGTGCACTTGGTTTCCAGATTTCAAATTGTGTTTGACGGCAAATTCAGGCCAGCCCTTGGAAAGATGACACATCTTGTGCTTGTAGTAGTTCAACAGGGTCATTGTGGGCTCTTCGGCTCCAACTTTCACCTTAATCTCTTGTTACTTAAGATTTCCGATTAACGCCTTCAAGTATTTTGTAATAGCACAAAGTACATTGAGATACTATTAGATATAAAATATAAGATACACAGAAATTAGCTTTTCGCTAAACATCTCATTCATTTTAAAAAAAGTCATACTTAGAGACTAAATAATGACAATACGACACTTAACTCCGATACGACAACATCTCCAATAACAGCTTACATTGGAACAACTGTCAAGTATTTCCGGGATACTTCACAGTTATCCAACATAGGAGGGACAAACCTGAAACAAAAGGGTGATGGGGTGAGATATGAAATCTCAGTGAATTCCCTGCAAACAGTGGACTCAGTCCCACACATATATATATTAATAAAATTATACATATCATCAAGTATAAACATCATTGCTGCCCCCCACGCACCAAGGTACTTAAGAGGGACTAGCTTTGGGTTCAATCCTGGCATTATCATGACATTCATAATATTTGCGAACCACTTATTTGGACATCCCATTTTAATTTGTTAGAGAAAAACATTGTTGTTCCCCACGCACCGAGTTACTTATGAGGAACTAACACTTTGTTGCTCCCCGCGCAACGAAGAACTTAAGAGAAACTAACACTTCGCTACTCCTCGCGCACCGAGGTACTTAAGAGGAAATAGCTCTTGGAGATAAGGCAGATCATACGTCTATGATCACAAGCGACGTCCCACTTGCTTTGCACTTACTTGCTTGCCTTTCCTAACCGGAAGGACTTCTATACTTGCCTTTCAATCTGAAAGGACTTCAGTGCTTGACATCTGAAATGTCATTGATAACCATTCTAATTCGAAAATCATGAACAGAATTAGCATGGTTACTACCTTTGGATGCCAAAATGGTGTTTCACAATCATTTCATCATAAGATTGAATAACTTAACTCACATATCAATTTATAGCTTAAAAACAAATGACCTAAAGCAAAACTTATAAACCATTCACATGAACAATATATAATCTCTCAATCAAGTATTCAACGAGGGATAATGCATCAACAACATAAGCAGAATTTCAGTAGTTTTCAGTTAACTTCTATGATTTTATTAAAATATGAAACGAAGTCGGATTTGGACAAAAGGAACCTCTATGGAAAGCTAAACAAGTCTAGTTTATGAATAAAATTTTAATATTGGAGAAAAGCCTTCCAAAAATTACAGTTTCGATGGGTAAGCATCTGCACTCAGAAAACAGGACAGCTGCAATACCTAACTTGTAACAGGTTTTTCTCCATCAATACTCAATGAAAAACAGCAAAATCAGTGTCTAAAGTGTAGTATTTCGAGTCTACTTTCTAAAAAAATAAGAATCATACCAAACAGAGCATTATAGAAATAGTTACAAATAAAATATTACACATATGTCTACACGGGTTTGTCAGATCAACAACTTCTTTTAGGACTTTTAACAAACATAATACATGCATGTAAATTGAATATTCTACATCACAATTCTGCATTCATTTAAAACCATATAATCAACATGCAAATTCTGAAACCAAACAATAAAATCAAATTTAAAATTCCTAAGCTTGGATTTATGGTTACCAAGCACTAACTAAGGAAACTCACTTGGCCAAGTAGTGGATTTGGGGTTGTTTGTGTGAATCTCCCTTTTTGGTTGAACCCTAATTTTCTCTCCTTCTTCTTCTCTTCTATTTCTTTCTCCTTGTTCTGCAAGCTTGCTCTAGGATCTCCAACCCCCATCTTCTTCTCATGGCTATATCCCTTGATCTCTCTTCTCCATTCTTCTTTCTGCTTCTTCCTCTCCCTTCTCTTTCTTTCTCTTTTCCTTTCTTTTTCTGCTATCTGACGTTCTCCCCCTTCTTTTATCCCCTTCTCTTCTTTTATTTATTTATTTATTAGTTTTATCTTTTATTTAATAAAAGTTAAAACTCAAGTCACTATCTACACCTCTTCAACTACTAAATGCACCCCTACCTTAATTCTAAACATTTCTTCCTTAACAAATCTAAAACATTTATTATTAGCTACCCTTAGAACACTTCTCCCTTAAAGATAGGCTCCTTCTATTTATTGGGTAATACTATTTAGCCAAAGAAGGAAATTTTGGATGTTACATTACTCTCCTCCTTTTAAATAATTTTGCCCTCAAAATTGCTCTACTCCTTAACGCTTAATCATCCTGCTTATAATGCAAGATCACCATCCTACTTCCGCTCTGATCAACACAGGTCTAAGAGGTTTCGATGACAAGTCAGGATCCTTAACTATATGGTTATCACTGCTGTGAGGTTTGCTAGGGTCCGATTATCATGCATGACAAATATCCCAATCAATAGCAAGCGTACATAAACTTTATGACAACAACAATAATAAAAATATAGCATACAATCATATTCATATAGTAGTAGTACTTATTATACCAATCTTTTTAGATTTCTCTAATTTAGAAAAATGTATCAAACACATATATGATTATGTACATAAGGATGGGACACACAGGGAATAACTGATTGGTACCTATTCATGTGCACAATCTAATAATTGATGCATGCCAATGATTCTTATCAATCATCCATATTGAACATGATCAGGAAATGACATACACAATACTATGGTAGCACATCAAGATATGGACATGTTCTAAGCACAAGTCTACCCCTAGCATCCCATAATACCAAAGATAGAGCAAAAATATCACTTTAAATTCGTCAAATATCCTTTTCAATGAATATATAAATTTAACTTGAAAAGCTTTTTCTAAAGCTCGGTTATAAGAAAACCTTTACTGGAATTATTCGGTGTTGAACACAACATTCAGATTTGAGTAAAACATTCTTTGAAAAGTATAGTTTATCTAGTTTATGAATATAATTAAAATTAATCATTCAATTTGTACAGCTCAACAAAAGAAGATACTAGTGAACATGCAATCAAAAACATACCCACTATGTAGTTACAATATGCAAGGATCCATTTACAAATCTGGAAGCCTAGAACAATTTCTCTTTTCAAAATAGGTAACAAAACAGTTCAAAGGAATGTTATAATAAATAGTGAGTCAACTGACACCACATTACAACATACTATACAACTGCTAATCTGATTTAATTAGATGTCCCAAACATCTTATGAGGTTCACATTCTCAAAATAAAAGTCTTATGAACTCATCAACTAGTTCAAGAACAAACAAGCATCATGCGGTCCTCTTAAATAACATTAAAAGAATCAATCAGGTACAAGTCATGTATTTGCATGCATTCATTCTTTTCCATTAACAATATAAATCAAGTAATTAACAAGCTCGTTACCATTTACAAACTATGGCATGTAATATCCTCCTCAACAAGGTTTATCTGAAATTTGATTCTACTTTACCTATATACTAAACCATTTCCCTAAACTTATTAAAGAACACGATAAATTTGGGCCATTGATGATTCTCTGACTTGAAACCAAGAACATACAACAATGCATCTTAAATGATTTACATGTACAACCAAACAAATTAAACCTTCCCAATCTTGCATCAATTATCACACCCCAAGACATCACTAAGGGAGATTAAAAGATTCTCATGCATGGAAGTCAGTTTGACTTAATGTAAAAAAAATAGGAAAGCGTTGAGAAAACACAAACATGGATAGATATTTGAACTTAGTGGTAGCTCATATATAATATGAAAAATCCTAGGGTACAAGGTCATAATAGGTATATCACATGCACCATATGTTAGATTATGTAAAGAAACACAAAAGCTAAATTATATACTTTGTTTACTTTTAGTGTACATGGTTTTACCGCATTCCCCCTAACAAGTCAGAACCGCACAAAGGATGAAACAGAAAATAATGTGCATGTCTATCCATTTTTACTACCATCTTAAACAAAACACAATTCAAGTCTAAGACATACAAGGCTAATCCATTCGGTTAAATTTCTCATATAGCAACAATTACTTAGCTTTATACTGAAAAGATAGTGCATGCTTCTTTCACATTTACATATCATGTTCAGTTGACCTTCATGTTTACAATCAAAAGAATGCATCGAACAAGGCAACCAGTTCCCTGTCTATTCTCAAAACAACAACATATAATAAGAGATAACTTAACTTGCATTTATTTCCATACTCAAGTAATCTGAGTTATCATCTCTATCACATCTAGGCATCCCTTAATTGCTAGTACCATATCCTAGCCTTCAAGGAATTGAAGAACTTACAAAAACATATCTCACCCACAATTACTTATGTGGCTTTAATGGCTAATTTGGTTCTGAAACAATTGTCTCACCATAATGTGGACCATTTTAGACCTTTAATGCCCTGCTATACTTTACTTTATCATGATTAAGAGAAATAATCCAAACACAGTTAGGACATTGATGAGCCTCTGTTTGACTGGTTTTATAACTAGTAAAGACCTTGGCTTTGTGCTTATTTTATATCATTTTCACCCAAATTAGACTTGATTGTCCTTAAGTAGTATTTTGAGTCTGTAAATTGTTTTTAAGTTAATTTAGTTGATTTAGAGTGAATAAAGTATTTACTTATATTTTCTTATTTTCAGGTTAATAAAAAGAATAAATCTGGAGCTTTCGCCCCGCGAGAGGACTGCTCGCCCCGCGAACCGGAAGGTGACTGTTCCTGAAAATTGCAAAACTTTCTGTCTCGCCCCGCGAAGGAGGACTCGTCTCACAAGTACCTGGAAGTCAGAGAGCATCACGGTTTACCCGTGTTGAAGGCCACGGGCGTTACAGTTGGGAATTTGAAGAGTTCGCCTCGCGAAGATATGCTCGCCTCGCGAGAAGACCAAGAGTTGCAGACCTTTCGCATAATTCACCTCGCGAGGACTTGGATTCCAGAATTTGTATATAAACTGCTCTATGGCAGAATGATAAGTTAGCTAGTTTTTAGGAGGTCAGAATTAGCCAGTTTTGGCTAGTTTCTGAGCTTGTTAGTCTTTTGTTTTTCTCTTAGTTTAATGTTTATTTCTGTAATGGAGAATTAGTCTCCTAGATTAATCTACTGCAATTGGTTTCTATTAACACTTGAGGTTCTGTGATTCCTGTCTCATTTGCTTTTCTCTTTTCAATGCCATATTATATGTTTCTGTTTGTTATTTCAGTAATGTATAGTGTGGTATTGTTTCATTTCGGTGATGCTATGTTCCTATATATAATCGCGTTTGTTATTTCGCGTGTGTTCATTCATGTTCGTTTGTTCATGAGAGCTTAACCCCGTTTGTTATTTCTGGGAATAGGAACATACATCCGTAGTAGCGGTTTTCGTTTGTTAATTGTTGCTACAACCGGGAGTGGATTAGTATCTCGCTTAGAATTTACATAAACCAATGATAGTGGGAAACCGAGAACAGAGGGTTAATCGTCTTTTGTTTATTTGTTATTCTCTTTAACTACTTTGTTTTCATTGTTTTGTTTTCTTAATTTAGTTTCAAATCTCAAAACCCCCAGTTCTAACTTTTACTAATTTTCTGTTAATAATAACAACACCTAAAGAGTCCTTGAGAGACGATCCGAGTTGTCGCTCTATACTGTATTATTTTTATAATCGCTCGTTCTTTTTGGCGCGTGGCGGCAATGGTCAAAATTGGCGCCGTGCTGGGGACTCTTGTTTGTTGTTATTAGCGAAAAAAAATTTCTTTGCTAAATTAGTTCTGACTGCTTTGTCTGGATGTTTGATTGCCATGGATAATTACATGTATGGATATTTGCCTAATGTTTATTATGAACCACCACCTTGCATGTATTATCCTAATTTTAGTGAGCCACCACCATACTATCCTAGCCAAGTGACCACCTCTGCACCTTCCGAACCTTCACAGAGCACCTTGGATGAGATTGCTTCAATGCTACAACAAATGGAAGAGAACAATCAACGGATGGCACAACAAGATATTGAATTTCAACAGATGATGGAGGTGAGCAATCTTGAATTTCAACAGAAGATGGAGGCTCAATACCAGAGGGACCAAGCTGAATCTCGGAAGTTGTGGGCTCTAATTGATCAAGTTACCGCCAACTCAGCTGCAATGCTAACTCTACAGCCCATTGAAGAACATAAAGATTCACAAGTTATTCCTAAAAATACTTCTGAGGATGATTTTGGTGATAATGTTTCTGTTGATGATGAATTATGTGTTGAATCCCCTGACCCTAATGCTTGTTATTGTGATGGAACTGCTTTGTGTGTAGAATGTTTTACAGGTTTATACTTTTCAGGAAAAATAGAAAATGCAGATCGTTTTGCAGGTTTATTTGTTTCAGGAAACTTAGAAAAGGAGGATCAAGAGGACATCTGCTCCCCCGTGCCTGAGAATGATGAAAAACCTTTGGGAGTAGATGATTCAATTAAAGCATATGCATGTATTGAGAGTAATGGGGTGGATGCACTGTGTGAAGAATTCCCAGACATTCTAACTTTTTCTGATTCATTTTCTTGTAATATATGTACTAACTCTAACCTTTGTGTGGTGTGTGCTGAAATTTCTGCATGTATAGCAGGTGAAAAATTTGTTAGTGCAGTGGATGAAGACATTGCAGAAGTTAAAGCAGCACCAGTAACCCCAGCTAACTGTTTGCCACCTCCCCCTGAGGAACCAGTGATGGAGTTTAAACCCTTGGATTTTGCACCATGGCCGTTCCAAGAGGTTGAGCCCCACTTCTATTGGGGAGACTTTGTAGAGAAAGCGGTCGTTTGTGACCCGAGAGGGAGTGAGAAGTCCGCCGCACTGGGCGAGGTCACTGTAATTGTCAAACGCTCACTCCCATATCAAAGCTGCAAGCTAGGAGACCATGGAACAAATTTCAGTCCTTTGGCCACCATGTGGGACTTATGTTACAGGCAGTGGGATCCTGGTGGAACCGCCTCTGAATGAGTTTTCTTAACCCTTTCTCCTTTTTAATTTTCTTTTGCTTTACTTTAATTCTATTTTGTTTTGAATAATGCTCCTGAATAATTTGAGAAGCTCAGGAGTTGTGTTAAGTCTAGTATTGGCAAGTTTATTGGTTTGATTGATTTTGCATAGATAGATGGCATGTTATGTTTTGACTGTTTTCCCCCTAGGATTTGAGAAAAATTTTTGAAAAATGATCCCCATGTGATTGAAAACTGAACTTTGAGATTTTATTATGATGGCATGATTTATGATAAGTTTGGGGTGATAGGAAGCACACACTAGGGATAGAATCTCAGTTAAACAATTTGCAATTAATGTCCAGATGAGGTTTTTGAGCCTCCAACATGTTTTTGACTGTGTGAAAATCACTTTTGATTGCACTTTCCTGAATTTGCTTGAATCTCTTTATGGTTTGCATGATTATGTGTTTGCTTCAAATGATTTAGGCATTTTCTTTGTAAATAGCTACTTAGGCTAAAATAACCAGTCCCTGATGCATGTTCCTTAGTTAGCCCCTTTGAGCCTGATTAGCCTATTGCTTCTTGATAACCTAATGTTATAAGCCCAAAAATCTGGAAAACCATGTTAGCCCGATCTTAGGATTAGGAGAGCATGGAAACTTAGAATGGGTGCAAGAAACCAAAGTTTGGGGTGGCTGCAGGTGTAATATGTTGTTGGGATTGAAAAGAAAAAAAATGTACAAATGTTGAAAAAAAAATAAAAAAAAAGAAAAAATAAAATAAAAAAAAAGAAAAAAAATAAATAAATAAAGAAAGGAACTTGAGTGAATTTCAAAGTGTAAATATAGTTCATGCTCTCTTAGTTCCTAGGATCTCCAGCTTAGTTCCCTTTGTATATCCTACCCTTAGCCAGGCCCCATTACAACCCATAAAAGACCTTTTGATGTTGCTTGCATATTTTCTGTGGGAATCATTTAGAGATGAAAATCAAATTTATGGGAAGTGTTCTTAAAAGTGAAATTGAGTGAAATGTTAGCCTGACACAAATTGAGCGATTGAGTGAACATAAATTTCCCTTGTGAGGAAGGCAGTTGTTTGATTTTGGTGATCTCCCTTTTGTGTGTAACTTTGACCCCCTGCTTAGATTTCTGATTGTCTGAATGATTAATTTCTCAACTGTTTGGAATAAATGATTGTGGGGATTGTTTTGCTTGTAAGGGGGGAACATTGAAAGAAAAATTCTTTTGAAAGATTGCTTGAAATTTGTGTGAAAGTTGATTGAATTCTTAAGCTTGCCAGGTCTTGAGTTTTTTGAGTTTTTAAGTTTTAGTTTGCTTGGGGACAAGCAAAGTTTAAGTTTGGGGTATTTTGATGAGCCTCTGTTTGACTGGTTTTATAACTAGTAAAGACCTTGGCTTTGTGCTTATTTTATATCATTTTCACCCAAATTAGACTTGATTGTCCTTAAGTAGTATTTTGAGTCTGTAAATTGTTTTTAAGTTAATTTAGTTGATTTAGAGTGAATAAAGTATTTACTTATATTTTCTTATTTTCAGGTTAATAAAAAGAATAAATCTGGAGCTTTCGCCCCGCGAGAGGACTGCTCGCCCCGCGAACCAGAAGGTGACTGTTCCTGAAAATTGCAAAACTTTCTGTCTCGCCCCGCGAAGGAGGACTCGTCTCGCGAGTACCCGGAAGTCAGAGAGCATCACGGTTTACCCGTGTTGAAGGCCACGGGCGTTACAGTTGGGAATTTGAAGAGTTCGCCTCGCGAAGATATGCTCGCCTCGCGAGAAGACCAAGAGTTGCAGACCTTTCGCATAATTCGCCTCGCGAGCAGTGCTTCGCCTCGCGAGGACTTGGATTCCAGAATTTGTATATAAACTGCTCTATGGCAGAATGATAAGTTAGCTAGTTTTTAGGAGGTCAGAATTAGCCAGTTTTGGCTAGTTTCTGAGCTTGTTAGTCTTTTGTTTTTCTCTTAGTTTAATGTTTATTTCTGTAATGGAGAATTAGTCTCCTAGATTAATCTACTGCAATTGGTTTCTATTAACACTTGAGGTTCTGTGATTCCTGTCTCATTTGCTTTTCTCTTTTCAATGCCATATTATATGTTTCTCGTTTGTTATTTCAGTAATGTATAGTGTGGTATTGTTTCATTTCGTGATGCTATGTTCCTATATATAATCGCGTTTGTTATTTCGCGTGTGTTCATTCATGTTCGTTTGTTCATGAGAGCTTAACCCCGCTTTGTTATTTCGGGAATAGGAACATACATCTGTAGTAGCGGTTTTCGCTTGTTAATTGTTGCTACAACCGGGAGGGGATTAGTATCTCGCTTAGAATTTACATAAACCAATGATAGTGGGAAACCGAGAACAGTAGGTTAATCGTCTTTTGTTTATTTGTTATTCTCTTTAACTACTTTGTTTTCATTGTTTTGTTTTCTTAATTTAGTTTCAAATCTCAAAACCCCCAGTTCTAACTTTTACTAATTTTCTGTTAATAATAACAACACCTAAAGAGTCCTTGAGAGACGATCCGAGTTGTCGCTCTATACTGCATTATTTTTATAATCGCTCGTTCTTTTTGGCACGTGGCGACAGCGCGGTCAGACATCAAGAGTGAAATTACATAAAAAACATAAGCCATCAATTCAATAAAACTTAATTTATCACAATTTGGAGGACAATGACTAAAGTTACCATTCCCACCATTTATTCCACTGTCTAAACGTCAAATCTCAAACAGTTACGAGTTCATATAACACTAATCAAAACTAAGCATGTGGACAATACATTATAAACCAGTCTCAAGTGTCCAAAACCAAGAAGATCATGCAAAAATTCAAGTGTTATCAAATTTGAAAACTGGCAGCAGAATTTTCAGTAAGTTGAAATGGAGATTCTTACACCAATACCAACTCAATTTCAAAAATTCCAAAGCCTAGGTTGTTAAGAATTCTGTCTACTTTCTATTAGCATAGGAATCAACTCAAACCAATATTTGCACAGTTTAATACAATTTAAATACTAAGACAGTTTCAGTTCATAATTCTCAGTACAAGCAACAAGTTAAATATCATTTTTATCATTCAATACTTAATGAAATTGAATCGTTCCAAAGCCTATTTTGAAGGAAATCAAGTCTATTTTCTGATGGTATAAAGATCACTTAGAAACAAGCCCTATGGAGGAAGTATGGATAAAACACTAACAAGGGTGCATTACGGGTTTGAAGGATGTACAATTAAAACATTTTCAAAAGATGACTTGCACAAAAGACTTGTCCTCGTGAGATAATACTCTTCGTCATTCTTCACGCGAATACCTAAGGTGGCCTACCTCATTAATTCACATGAAGAAAGTGGAACAATATAAGCCCACAGAACCTGACATACAAACCCCTAAGCCGGATCTTTCTAGACTCATACTCACAGTCCGATGGGATCGAACTGCTCTGATACCATTATGTAATAGCCCAAAGTACATTGAGATACTACTAGATATAAAACATAAGATACACAAAAATTAGCTTTTCGCTAAACATCTCATTCATTTTAAAAAAAGTCATACTTAGAGACTAAATATTGACAATATGACACTTAACTCCGATCCGGCAACGTCTCCAATGACATAACAACTTACATTGGAACAACTGCCAAGTATTTTCGGGGATACTTCACAGTTCTCCAACACAGGAGGGACAAACCTGAAACAAAAGGGTGATGGGGTGAGATATGAAATCTCAGTGAATTCCCTGTAAACAGTGGACTCAGTCCCACACATATACATATATTAGTAAAATTATACATATCATCAAGTATAAACATCATTGCTGCCCCCCACGCACCAAGGTACTTAAGAGGGACTAGCTTCGGGTTCAATCCTGGCATTATCATGACATTCATAATATTTGCGAACCACTCATTTGGACATCCCATTTTAATTTGTTAGAGAAAAACATTGTTGTTCCCCACGCACCGAGTTACTTATGAGGAACTAACACTTTGTTGCTCCCCGCGCAACGAAGTACTTAAGAGAAACTAACACTTCGCTACTCCCCGCGCACCGAGGTACTTAAGAGGAAATAGCTCTTGGAGATAAGGCAAATCATACGTCTATGATCACAAGCGGCGTCCCACTTGCTTTGCACTTACTTGCTTGCCTTTCCTAACCGGAAGAACTTCTATACTTGCCTTTCAATCTGAAAGGACTTCAGTGCTTGACATCTCAGTGAATTGGTAACTTGTTGAGACACCGGCAAGTGTACCGGGTCGTCGCAAGTAATAAAACACGATAAGAGTCTACCGAGGTCGAACACAAGGATTGGGTTACCAATTCGACTAATTGCGCGAGAAATCCGATAAGTTGGTTAAGTAGAGAAAGTGGTTGGAAAGAAACTAGATTCACAATTCAAATTAACAAATAGAATCAATCAAATATATGGTGATGAAATCTGGAATTAAAAGCATCTAAGGTTTCGAATCCACCTACCCAATCATGCAAAGTACCCAAGTGATATTGCTCTCCTCCCTAGGTTCAATTTTAATGTCAACGGGACCCCTAAATTCTCCTATATCCACTGTCGTGCTCAATAGGACGTATTCGATGATTTGAGTTAATTACTTTCTAGGTCTCTTAACCCTAATCTCGAATTCTATTAATTCTTGTTCCCAAAGAGTTGCATCGATCTCCTATTCACTCTCGTGCAACACTCGATCGATGTTCCCAATTCAAGTTCTGAAACGCGAATCGCCTCTCGGCCTCAACACGTTTAACTAGTCGATCACGCAAGCATATAATCGACACAATGAAAACAGAATTGGAAAACAATAATTGAATTAAAGGAGAGTGAGTTACATTACATGAACACTATGCCGCCATGGGTGGCTTCATCGATCCCTTAGACAAGAGGATTAGTTCCTCATGTCCGTAACAACAACGCACGTACAATCAGAATTCATCCTAAGCCTAAGAATTAAGAGAGGAGAAGAGGAGAAGAAACCCCAGAATAAGGATTACAAAAGATCTAAATCAGTTCTGATCCAAAAAGTCCTCTTTTTCTGTTCTGATCTGCTCTATTTATAAGGAGGCCACGCGTCACGGCCGTGACGGCCATCACGGCCAGGCCGTGACGGTTTCTGTTTCTGGCGCACTTCTGGAATTCGAACTCTCGCGACGCGAAGGATGTCTCGCGACCCGAGCCCGCCTTTCACGGCCCGTGATGTGAATCACGGCCAGGCCGTGATGTTCTCTGCCTTGTGTGGATTTTGGGTCACGGCCGTGATACACATCACGGCTAGGCCGTGATGGTCTCTGACTTGTATGGCTTTTAGGTCACGGCCGTGATATACATCACGGCTAGGCCGTGATGGTCTCTGACTCTGGTACTTTTCTGGAATTCACACACTCGCGACGCGAAGGACGTCTCGCGACGCGAACCTTCCTTTCACGCCCCGTGATGTGAATCACGGCTAGGCCGTGATGGTCTCTGTCTTCCCGGGTCTTCAAACTCTCGCGGGGCGAGAATCTCCAGAATAGCAATCTCCACTATTTCTTGACTTTCCTTAATTCTTAGAGCTTCACTTATGGACCTGAAAACAACACAAGCAACCACAAGCGTAATTCTATCCAAAAGAAGCTAAAAACTACACAAAAGACGCAAAACGAGTCAAAGTCCAACTTAGGAACAAAACAAGGCAAATTTGGGCGAAAACGAGAGTGAACTCGAATAAATTGGCACATAAACCCCAGTTCATCTAGTCATAAAACTAGATAAGCCAGAGGCTTATCAGAAATGTCATTGATAACCATTCTAATTCGAAAACCATGAACAGAATTAGCATGGTTACTACCTTTGGATGCCAAAAATGGTGTTTCACAGTCATTTCATCATAAGATTGAATAACTTAACTCACATATCAATTTATAGCTTAAAAACAAATGACCTAAAGCAAAACTTATAAACCATTCACATGAACAATATATAATCTCTCAATCAAGTATTCAACAAGGGATAATGCATCAACAACATAAGCAGGATTTCAGCAGTTTTCAGTTAACTTCTATGATTTTATTAAAATATGAAACGAAGTCGGATTTGGACAAAGGACCCCTCTATGGAAAGCTAAACAAGTCTAGTTTATGAGTAAAATTTTAATATTGGATAACAGCCTTCCAAAATTTACAGTTTCGATAGGTAAGCCTCTGCACTCAGAAAACAAGACAGCTGCAATACCCTAACTTGTAACAGGTTTTTCTCCATCAATACTCAATGAAAAACAGCAAAATCAGTGTCTAAAGTGTAGTATTTCGAGTCTACTTTCTAAACAAATAAGAATAATACCAAACAGAGCATTATAGAAATAGTTACAAATAAAATATTACACATATGTCTACACGGGTTTGTCAGATCAACAACTTCTTTTAGGACTTTTAACAAACAGAATACATGCATGTAAATTGAATATTTTACATCACAATTCTGCATTCATTTAAAACCATATAATCAACATGCAAATTCTGAAATCAAACAATAAAATCAAATTTAAAATTCTTATGCCTGGATTTATGGTTACCAAGCACTAACTAAGGAAACTCACTTGGCCAAGTAGTGGAGTTGGGGTTGTTTGTGTGAATCTCCCTTTTTGGTTGAACCCTAATTTTCTCTCCTTCTTCTTCTCTTCCATTTTTTTCTCCTGGTTCTGCAAGCTTGCTCTAGGATCTCCAACCCCCATCTTCTTCTCATGGCTATATCCCTTGATCTCTCTTCTCCATTCTTCTTTCTTCTTCTTCCTCTCCCTTCTCTTTCTTTCTCTTTTCCTTTATTTTTCTGCTGACGTTCTCCTCCTTCTTTTATCCCCTTCTCTTCTTTTATTTATTTATTTATTAGTTTTATCTTTTATTTAATAAAAGTTAAAACTCAAGTCACTATCTACACCTCTTCAACTACTAAATGCACCCCTACCTTAATTCTAAACATTTCTTCCTTAACAAATCTAAAACATTTATTATTAGCTACCCTTAGAACACTTCTCCCTTAAAGATAGACTGCTTCTATTTATTGGGTAATACTATTTATTCAAAGAAGGAAATTTTGGATGTTACATATTTCCTTGGGAAAACCTACATTGCATGGTGGAATATAGGATTTATGATGGGTTAATAATGAAACATGCACGTATATATAAGTATGTATACATATAAATTACTTTTGTTTATGTTTAATAAATTTAAAAATTGAACGACTACGTACCAATGTAGATCCTCTGAGGTGGTCATTCTTTAGTGCTACGGTGAACTGGTTTAATGGTATATTAGGTGGATGTCGTGGTGGTGGCTCTACTATCGGTGGAATGAATTCCTGACCGTGCAGTTCGAAAACAGACACGTCAAAAATTGCCCTCCCTGCAGCCAGATCTTGTTGTCACGGCGCTCCAGTTCTATCTGGAACCTAAACCAAATAGCGTTCGACAACATGTGACCATATGTAAGTGCAAACGACTCAGGAAACGCCTGCATTGAAACATGAATGTTATAAATCAGTTCATCCAAATTCCAACCACATCAGTTTATTTCCTACATATTTTTTTTACGAATAACCCAATCAGACTTACTTCGGTTCCATCTGTCAGACTGGTTACATATTACTATGATATGTAACTAAAAAAGTCACCTGTATTTGATAGAGAAAAGAAAAAAGAGACTGCTCAATTAATTCACTAAAAATGTCAAATATTTTATAAATAAATATTATAACACTACCAAAATTTAAGATATTTAGTATTTATCTTCGTCTTCGAATTAAAATTATTTTTAGTTATTCTCTTTTTAATAAAAATTATAAGATTAAGTTATTGATCAAACAAAAATGAATAATTTGAAATTAAAGAGTAAAATTTGAGTCATTTCACTTGCAGTATATATATCTCGACATTTTTTTTCAGGTTGATTGCTAAAATCGATCATTGGGCTATATATGTCTGTGTAAACAACTATGAAAGCATTGCTTGTATTTGTGGTAATTTCTCTGCCAATTATCAATTATATAGCCCACAAATCCTCTAGACATGTTCGACTTGTTACAAGCTTGAGTGTTATTTCAAAGGGGAGCAAGTGCAAAGCGCAGTGATCGCCAATTTTTGACATCCATGATCGTATAGGTCCTACAATTTTAAACAGTTTATTTTATAAGCAAACAGTTGTGTTAAAAGGAGTACAACAAATTCTCTAACCAAATATATGTAGGTTGTCAAAAAAAAAAAAAACTAATTATATCTAGTTACGAATTATACACCAAAATTAAACTACAACAAAAAACAAAAGCATCTATACAACACCTTGCTGCAAATAATACCAAATACATAAACGCACTAAACCAATCTGTTACAAGAAAAAATAACCTCCCCACTAATGAGTTAATTAAACATATTTTAGACAAATTATGTCACCTAGTTTAACTTGATTTATGTAAAAGACATAGGAGATGGAAAAGATAATTGAAGTATATAAAAAAGTATAATAAGAAGTGTAAAGCAATTTTAAGTAATTAAAGAGAAAAGCAAGTAATAATTTAATAAAAATACATATAAAAATGCATTAAGTGTAAAAAATAATAATGAAAGGAATCAACTATAAACAAGGGAGATTAGGGGTCGTGTACGAATACCCCAAGAACATTAGTAATTTAAAAATATCTAGAAATCATTTATTGAAAAAGGGCAACTTTTAAATATACATTAATTTGAATATACCAGTTTTCAATATAATTTATGAATGTTTTTAAAATAAATTTTTAAATAAATATACACTAGTCACCATTTACGTTTAATGAATAAAATTTTGACATTCACTCAAGTTACAAAGGAGTCAAGGGGAGAGAATTTGAATCACACCTCAATGAACTAATTATTATTTAAGGATAATTTGTTTTATGAAAATTCCTTTATGTAGATTTTCACTTACCAAGAAATACAGTGCTCACGTTTGATTCTAATAAAGATAGCTCTGTAGCTAATTTTTTAAAAATCTAATTACAAAATAAATGAACCCTTTCAATTATTTTTTATTTAGAAAAGGTTGTACATTATTTGTTATGATGGAGATCACGGCAGAGACGACGAGGTGGTGTCATGGAGTCCGAAGCTTGTTGGAGATGGTAATGGATGACATGATGACTGTATATTCTTGCTTTGGGTTCGAGGAAGGCCTTGGATGGTGGCTGTGAGCTCACCGGTTGAGTTGGTTTGGAGAATTACCCATGATCGTGGTTTTAAATTGCGGTTGTGGTCACATCGCGGTTGCGGTCATTGCGGGCGCATTGCGGAAACGATTTGAAAAATTCACAAATTGAAAATAAATCAATTTTTTTTTGTAATTCTTTATATATCTTTTATTAATGATGTTGCACAAATTTCTATTCATTTTTAATACATTGTATTATGTTTATGAATAATTTAAACTTAATTTAGTGAAAATAAATTATAAATAAAACTTTTAAGCATATATAAGTACAAAATTACAAAGAAGTAAGAAGGTCAGAAACTTAATAGTGCATAAATATATATGAATCACAAATAAAAAGATATTAGTGTCACATATAGGAATACATACACCCAGCTGCAATTGTGATTCTAAAATAACGTCACATTGTCACCACTTAGAGATACGTCTTCACTACAAAAAAAAAAGATAAAAAGTAAATAAATTAATAAATTTAAAATAATAATAATAATAATTAACAAATATATGAATCAAAGATAATAAAAATTGAACTTACTTGATAATTGCTACCACATGGTGGAATGACGTGGTGGTTCATAACCTCTATTCTCACTTTGACTATCATCTTCTCGTAGCTCCTTGTCCAAAGACATAATCAAAAAATCCACCACTTGATTGCTTGATGATAAGGATCTTGATAATTCATTGATGGTTGGTAGTATGAGGGAGCTTGATCACTTGCGTATGTGTTATATGTGTTGAAATAAGGATATTGATAATAAGGTGGATGAGGTTGTTGACTACTCTGAGAAGAATCATCAATACCAAAGTCACTAAAACTTTGTGCAATACTAGAAGAGGAAGAATCTTCAAGTGGAAAATTCTGTTTTCTTTTTCCTCTCCTCGAATGTGACCCACCTCTCGCTTTGCTCTCGGGTAATGAACTACCGAAGGAGCCATATCGGCCAAGCTCCTATAACGCCTATTATATGGTGAATCTTGAGATGGATCATTTTGAAATTGCCCATCATCATCACCATCACCATCATCATCACCGCCACCTTCTTCACTTCTACATCACCACCCCCATCACCACTATTATTACTTGGTGGACTTAAACCACCACCATCTTCATTAGAATCATCATTATCATCAACAACTTCCACATCTTCATCATCTCAGATCCACTAAAGGCAACCATTCTGCATTTTGTACTCCATCTAATAGTGGATCTTCTCTCTCTTCAATCCATGGAGATAATGCATCTTCTTGAAATATATAATCAAGATTGATAGGATTAAAACTTGCTTCAATTTCATCTTGACTTTTTCTCATTTGATGCCTCATTTTCAATTTCATATTGTAGTGCGTGAAGACAAGCTTTTGCAGCTTTTTATACTTCAATCTATTCCTTGTCTTTGTGTGGATATAACTAAATGTGCTCCAATTTCTCTCACAATTTGTGGCTGAAGTTGTTTGGCTAAGAACTTTTATAGCCACACGTTTAAGCTCAGGAGCACATACACCAAAAAAGGACCACCATTCAGCTTTTTAAAGGAGCAACAAAAGGTAAACAAATTATTAGTTATTATATTAAAAAATAAAGTTAAAGTTCATTGATTTATAAAAAAATATTATTTTACCTGGATTCATCTTAGACCAAGCTGCTTGAGCTTGAGGAGTACCAAATGTTTCAACCTTATCTCTAAAAAGTACTAACTCGTGGAAATATAACATAATATATCAATATGTAAATATCTTCATTTGATAAATAATGAATTATAAGTTTAAAAATTTAAATATTCATTACTAACCTGGTTCAGAGCTTTAATCTGATCATCAATGTTTCTTTCTATTCTGAAGATGACTCTATTTGTTCCTTCAAACGTTTCTTTATAGACATCATCCCCATGTTCAACTCCGTATTGAAATTGCGGATTAAGAAAATAACCTAAAAAAGGATAACATATTATTATGGATGAAAGTATAAGTATAAAATTACATGATAAAAATAAATTTATAAATTATATCAACATACCGGCAGAATGAAGATCTAATGCATGTAACTCCATCGCTTGTCTATTAAATCATTATATCTGGAATGATAACGAGAATTTTGTCTAATTGCTTGTTTAGCTCTATCAATGGCTTCATATATGAAACCCATGGTTGGTTTCTCGTCACCATCAACAAGTCTCAAAACTTTTACTAAAGGCTCAAACACCTTCAATATGTCTTGGGACTTACTCCAGAATTCACTATTATTAACAATTGTTCTTGATTCATATGACGGTCCATTTCTCGCTTTACCAAATTTAGATCGCCTAAACTCTTCGGAGTTGAACATGTTTCTCAGACCTTGCTTTTGCTGTACAATTGCTTGAAGTTGTAGGAACTGCGTTGCAAATCGGGTAACACCAGGACGGACAATTTCTCTACCTCCAGTATATTTTTTCATGAGATCGACTGTCCATATATGGTTATAGAGAAAATTTGTCACAGTCTTTGCATCAGTTAATAACTTCTGTACATTTTTATTTTTTCCTATATCCTCCAAGCAAAGATCTAAACAATGAGCCGCACAAGCAGACCAATACAAATGAGGCCGCTTCTCCATCGGGCCGACCAGCCGCTTTCGTCGCTTCATTATCTCAGAATAACTTGAACAACAAACTCTTCCCCCACTTCTTCAACAACTTTATCTAATAACTGAAAGTAGTAATCTGTGTTTCTACTAATAACATCAGAAGCATCAATAGATTTCAAGAAAATTGTCCCCTTACTACTGTACACCAAAAAATTCATAATATGAGTATGGTTGATACCGTCCGTCCAACCATCACACATTATTGTCACCCCTTTTTCTTTCCATGTACCTCTCAATACGTTCAACCACTTCTTCATTTCCCTGTATTCATTCTCTAAATATACATCTGAGATTTCATAAGGGGTTGGACATTTAACCCCTATACCTACCTCAAAGAACAGGAATAATCAAATTATGCAACCAAGGAGAGTTAGCTAAATTCATAGGTAAGCGTTCATAAATAAAAAACTTGCTTACTGCCTCTCCTAGCTTCCTCCTCAATGTCTTCATGATACCCTTACTGATTTTTGGTTGCTTCATGCTTTTGCTCCTCATAAGATCAATATTTGTAGATCTCAACTCTAGAGTGATATCTTCAGGCCTTTCACCCCCACCAACACTCGTATGAGAGCTTCCACCTTGTTCATATATATTTCCACGCCCTCCTGTTTGTTGTCTAAATTGTTGCCTGTCTTCCCATTCGCGATGTGATCTAAGGCTTTCCCCGTAGCAAACCTCATTCGTTCATCAATAAGGTGATCCACATCTTCAGCTTCATCTTCATCTTCTCCTCTCAGGCGTGCTTCAAATTCTTCTTTTCTTTTTTTGGAGTCATTTTTCTTTGCTTTTCCTTCAAGAAGAAGCTTCATCATACCTTCTCTAGCCAATTTGCTCACTCTAGCACAGCCAGACACTTGTCCTTTCATATGTGCTATATGTTGTTTCAATCTTGTAATGCCACCTCTTACTATCTTGTGACAAAGTTTGCATTCGATATTGTTACGACTTTCTTCGCTCTGGGTTTCCAAAATGCCATCCAATGTCATCACTCGGAGCACCATCTAATCTCTGTAGGAAATTCTTCTCTTTGAGGCATTGTGTAAATTTTATACAACCTGTTCAATATTTATAAATAAACATCAATCAATAATTCAACCAAACTTACAACTTTAATCTAAACTAGCCTTCAAAAAGAAAACTTTTATATAAACTAGTAATTAGCAAAACACAGATAATCTAATTAATAATTACAGTAAATTATTTAATACAACAAATCATTTATTAGCATATAATTTGAACAATAAATACTAGCTAAACATATACTAAATCAGTAATTACATTAATATATCAATATATATTTTATTTCTCTCTCAAATTTTTCCTATATTATTCACAAATCTTAATTAATTTCCCACCTAAAATTTTTAATTAAAAAAAAATTCCCTCCCAAAAAATTCCCCCCACCCAATTCACCCAACCCACACACACGGCACACACAGTGGATAAGATTGGTTCTGGATTCTTCTTATCCTCTCTCTCTGACTCTAGTTTCTTCCCTCACGGTTCCTCAATCCTCACCATTTCTTCCTTCTCACCATTTCTTCCCCTCGTCCCACTGTCCCTCACCTCACGCCTCACGGTCCTCGCTTCTCACCGTTTCTTCCCCTCGTCCTCACCTCACACCTCACGGAGTCACGGTCCTCACCATTTCTTCCCCTTCCCCTGTCCCCTTCGGTCTTCCTCGGTTCCTCCCCCTGTCCCTCTCGACTCTCCGAGTCTCCGATGACCCTCTCTCGTCCTCACGGTCTCGGCTCGGACTCTCGGACTCTCACTCACTCACAGAGTCACGCCTCTCACGCCTCACCTCTTCTTCTTCCCCCTCTGTTTCTTTTTTTTTTCTTCTTTTCGCAACCCTAGCTGCATGGATCTCGCAACCCTCCTCTCGTTTCTCGTCCCTCACCACGGTGGCACGGCACTCACCAGTCACCACTGGTCCACCACTCACCCCTCTTCTGGTTACCCTCCTCCTCCTCCTCCGTCACTCGTCCGGCGTCGCGGCTACCCACCGGCCAAAACCCGGATCGCGGCCACCCTCGGCCCCTCCCCCTCTCTCGTGCTCACCTCATCTCTCTCTCTCGGTCTCAGCTCGCCTCACGACCCACTGTTTCGGGCATCCACCTCACGGCCCTCCTCAGTCACGGACTCACGGTCACGGACTCACGGTCTCAAGGACTCACCCACTGAACCCCACACCCGGAGGACGACGGCAGAGCAAAGGAGGAAATGAAGATCTTACCTGAGCAGATGAGCAGATGCAGATCCACTGGAGGAGTGTGAGACTGAGGAATGATCGAAGAGGTTATACTATACGAGTGAAGTGAAGCAGATGAAAGAATGAGACAGAGTCTGAGTGAAGAAGTGAAGTGAACTAAAGAGAAGCATAAAGCAAAAAGGAGATAAAGGCAAAAGGTTAGGAGAATATAATCTGTACAAATAGATTTTGAATTGATTTTGTCTGATTCTGATTCTGAGAATTTGATTCCATTGAAACTGTTTTGGCCTTTTTCGTTTTGGCTCTTTGCTTTTGGCTCTGCTCTGTTTGCTTTTGCCCTGTTTTTCTTTTGGCTCTGTCGCTTTTGGAACCCGTTGCGGGCCGATATGGCCGTTCGCGGCCGTTGCGGGCGTTACGTTGCTATGTTCTGCTACGCCACGTTGCGGCCGTAACGGTGATTTGGATTCCCACCGCATTTGGCGGATCGATGCCGTTGAGGTGCGGTCCGCAACCGCAATATTGCGGCGCGATTAGCGATTTGCGGACCGCATTTTGAAACCCTGCCCATGATATTGGTGAAAGAGGAAGGTCGTGTCTTGAATGATGGCATCAATGCTTATGCAATGGTTTCTGCATTCTGCCTGGAGAGGTGGTGATGGAAAGATCTGATGGCTCTGTCTGCAGTGAAACTGTTGTTGCTGATAGTTTTGTGTGTATCTGTCTGTCTTGCTAGCTACCAAAGATATATAAATTATGTGATTATGTTAATAATGTAATAATAAAGTCCTTATGTATAACTGATCCTATTAATCAAATCACTTAATTTTTCTCTTCATAATTTATTTCTTACTTGAATTTTCAATTTTGAAGGGAAATAAATAGTTTTCATTATCTATCAAATCTTTACTTCAATTAGTCAACTTTTTCATAATTTATTTTCTTTTTTAATATTCAAAGTTTTAAAGAAAACAAATCATATTTATCACCCATTAAATTCATATCCAACCATTCTTTTCCATCCAAAACTTCCTTTTATGCCTTTTCCCATCTTCTTTTTATTTTTTAAGATTTTAATAAATTTTAAAGGCAAAAATGATGGACGAAATATTTTTTTGATTTTTGTTTGATAATATTTTTTTGGAATTTTTTTTTCTAAATTTTAATAAAAGCTAAAAACAAACTTCACTATTCCTAAAATTTAAGATACTTTTAAGATTTTCATTTTTCAATTATGATTTTTTTTAAAAAAATTAAAAGACAAATATAAAAAAAATAAATGAAGGGAATTTTTTTTTTGGGTCTTATTTTTTGAATTTTCTAAACTAGAGTAAAAACTTGAAATGCATTCAATCAAAATGGGATGTTCGCATTTCTATTGGAGGATCTTAATCCGAACATCTCAACTATTTACAATATTCTTTTAATGTTGGGATCCATTTTTTGTAAATCCTCGAGCTTGACTGTTGGATTATTTGAATTGCTCATTATCCTCTCTTAAATAAAATAAAATATCGTAATTTTAATATCTCTGGAAATATTTAAGGACTAATTTCCCTAACTAGATATATATTTAGGATGATGAAAATCAATAGAGAATATTTTTTATCTGTGAAAAATAATTTTTTATAAAAATCATGGGGTAAAATGTATTTTTCGTCACCATGTCTTTTAATTTGGTGAAAATTTTCCCCCATTTTATTTTGAGCAATTTTGATCCTCCTATTTTTTCAATTGTACAAAAGTGTTAAATTGTCGTTAAAAACTTGACAGAAAAAAGAAGATGTAGCATCTGTCTGGACAGAACTAAACGTGTCCCCTGGAGCCCCTCCCACATATCCCCCTTCCTTTCTTTCTCTCTTCCATGACCATTGGCAGGAGGCATAAGGTTCTACCGAGGAAGTAAATCTTCCTTCATACTGAGATCATCAGATTCCATATCATTAAATATTAATGCTTTCTGGATTTTACACTCATTATAGTTGCTTAAAATTTACTTACGCATATGTTCCTCCCTCATTTCGTGTGAATACACCTAAACTGGATTTTATTTTATTTTATTTTTTGATAAGAACTTAAACTGGATGTTGATTTTGCCTTACTTAAAATTCGGGAAAGATTTGGTACTCTACTTTCTTTTGGCAATGATATAAAAAAATTCTTATTTTGCAATCATTCTCAATATGGTATGTCAAAAGGGGTCAGAAAACCTCGTATTGAAAGGGGATCAACGATGAATTGGACGGTTGATAAGCCTATGGCTCATCTAGTTTTAGGGCTAGTATGACCAGGGTTTTGTGAAAATTATATCCTATTTTCACCCAACTTAGATTAGATTGTCCTCAAGCAAGGTTTTGAGTCTCTAGAGTAGTTTTAGGTTAATTTAGCTAGATTTGAGTTAAATAATACACTTATAGTTATTTCTTTGTTTTCAGGTTAAGTGAAAGTCAAGAGAATAAGGAAACAGGGGGTTCGCCCCGCGAATGCTTACTCGCCACGCGACCCCGAAGCCTGACTGTTCCAAGAAAATGCAAGGTCTCTGGTTCACCCCGCGAAGAAGGTCTCGCCCCGCGAGTCTTGCAACCCTGAAAAGTCAGAGACGATCACGGCTTGCCCGTGTTGAAGGTCACGGCCGTGGCTGTTTTGAAGTTGAAGAGTCTCGCCTCGCGAGCATACATTCGCCTCGCTAGCCTGGAAGTCAGAGAGCATCACGGTTGGCCCCTGATATTCATAACGGACGTAATAAGAAGACTCTTCAGTGACTCGCCCCGCGAAGGATTGTTCGCCTCGCGAGAATACCAAAAGTTGCAGACTGTTCACAAGAATCGCGTCGCGAGAGAAGCTTCGCCTCGCGAATAAGCTTAATTTCTGACTAGTATAAATTGATGTTCTGAACAGTTTGTAAAGACTTTTGCTTCTCCATTTTTCTGTTTTACATTTTTCTCTGTGTGATTTCGTTTGTGTTATGGAGAACTAAGTTTCTAGGATTGATCTATTGTAATTGATTTCCATATACTTGAGGTTCTTGTATTTTCCTGTTTTGTATGCTTTTCCCTCTTCAATGCCATGCTTTATATTTCTGTTTGTTTAATTCAGGAGTATAATGTATTGTGTTGATTTATTTCCGGTGATATCATGTTCCTATAATTAATCGCGTTTGTTTAATTCGCGTGTGTACGTTCATGTTCGTTTAGTTCATGAGGGCTTAACCCCGTTTGTTTAATTCGGGAATAGGGACATGTATCTATAGCAGTAGTTTCGTTTGTAAATTGTTGCTACAACCGGGAGGGGATAAGAATTTGCTTAGGGCTTAGAAATTGCATGAACCTATGATAGTAGGAAATCAAGAGCAATAGATCAATATGTTTTTGGCCATTTGATAACCTCCTTGAACTGCTTGTTTCCAATTGCTCTGTTTTTATTATTCTGTTTTCTTTGATTACATCTCAATCCCAACCCCCCCCCCCCCCCAAAACTTATTTTTGTGGGAAATAACCTTTTAAGAGTCCTTGAGAGACGTCATGAGAGTTGTCGCCTTACGCTACATTTTCAAACGCGCTCGTCCTTTTTTGGCGCGTGCGCGTGATGCGACCAAAAATTGGCGCCGTTGCCGGGGACTCTTGTTTTGTTATTTTCGCATTTTATTTTCTGTTTTTTCTCTTTTATTTTTGTTTTTATTTTGAATTAGTCTGGCTACTAGATCTAACTGCCCTGAACTGTGTGAATTTGATCCTGAGATAGAAAGAACATTGCATACACTCCGTAGAGAATTTCGGGCTAGTTCTAGTAGTGATTCTAATTCCAAGTCTGTTTTTGAAAAGATGGGAGACCAAAGGACATTGAGGCAGCTTGCTGCCCCTGATGTGAATTACAATGGTTTGTGCATTGCATATCCTGGTGCTGACACTCCTTTTGAGTTAAAATCTGGGCTAATCCATTTGTTGCCAAGATTTAATGGTCTTGCAGGTGAAGATCCACACAAGCACTTGAAGGAATTCCAAGTTGTCTGCTCCACAACTTTGAGGCCAGAAGGAGTAACTGAGGATCATATCAAGTTGAAGGCTTTTCCGTTCTCACTCCAAGGAGCTGCAAAAGATTGGCTATTATACCTTGAGCCGAACTCCATTACCACATGGAACGACTTGAAGAAGCTCTTCCTAGAGAAATATTTTCCTGCCTCCAGAGCCGCCTCAATCAGGAAAGAAATCTGTGGAATTAGGCAAGGAAATGAGTCGCTAGCTGAGTATTGGGAGAGGTTCAAGCAGTTGACATCCAGTTGCCCCCAGCATCAAATTTCTGAACAGCTTCTCATCCAATATTTTTATGAAGGGCTACTGCCGATGGATAGGAATATTTTGGATGCTGCTAGTGGGGGAGCGTTGGTTGACAAGACTCCATCTGCTGCCAAGCAACTCATTGAGAACATGTCACTGAATTCTCAGCAATTCACTACCAGAAGAAATTCTGTTGAGACTAGAGGTGTACATGAGGTCCGCACTTCCTCTTCCAGCCATGACCGTGATGATAGAATTGATAGGCTCACTTCTTTGGTAGAGAAATTGGTAATGGATAGGGTTCAGCCTGCGGTGTTGTGTGGGCATGTGCGCTTCTCCCGAGCACCCATATGAGGCATGCCCCATCTTGCAAGGAGGATCGATTCTTCGAATCACCTCAAGCCTTTGCAGTCCATCCGTATAATCGTGGCAATAACCGCAAACAGATACAAGACCTCGCACCTCTCAACAAATAGGTACCATCCCAGCTGGAGTAATCATCCTAATCTGCGGTATGGGAACTCATCCCAACAACAACCGATGGCACCTCAAAATCCTCCAGTGACCACTTCTGCACCTTCCGGACCTTCAGTAGATGACATGTGCAAGCAAATAACTTCACAATTTAATGCACAAATGACTACACTTTTACATCATCAAATGGGACAGTTCCAGGCACAGTTCCAGCCCTCACAGGCACAGAATCAGAAGCAAACAACTGCTAACATTCAAGATTTGAGGACACAGACTGGACAGATGGCCACAGACATAAATAACATAAAGCAAGCTCAAAGAACAACCCAGCCACCCGGCCACAAACCATGATAAATCCTAATGCCTCCAACCCTAATGTGAGTGCCATATCTCCGAGGTCTGGAAAAGTTGTTGAGGCCACCTCTAAAAAAGATGAAGCAACTGTTGGGGTAACTCCCGAGCCTATTGAGGTTGAAGTTGAGAAGGTATACAGACCACCAATCCCGTTCCCACACAGATTACGGGAAAAATTTGAAGAGTGGTGGTGAAGACAAGGAGAAGGAAATTCTTGATGTTTTAAGAAAGGTAGGTGTTAATATCCCTCTGTTGGATGTGATCAAGCAAGTGCCCAGATATGCCAAATTTTTGAAGGAACTATGCACCAACAAGAGGAAGATGAAGACTAACGAGAGGGTTGACTTGGGAATGAATGTCTCAGCGCTTATCCAGTCTAAGCCAGAAAGAGTTGTTGCTTTAACCCCTACTCAGGCACTGCCACAGAAGTGCAAGGATCCAGGCACCTTCACCATCCCATGCACTATTGGGGACAAGAAGTTTGAAAACTGCATGCTGGACTTGGGAGCATCTATCAATGTCATGCCAACCTCCATCTTTAACAAACTTGATCTTGGTCCCTTGAAGTATACAGGTATCACCATTCAGTTGGCCAACAGGACCTGCGCCCGCCCCATGGGAATGGTGGAAGATGTGCTAGTGCAAGTTGATGATCTGATCTTCCCAGCTGACTTCTACATCCTGGACATGGCAGGAGAGACACATTCCAGTAAATCACCAATCATCCTGGGCCGACCATTCATGAAGACAGCCAAGACTAACATTGATGTTGATGATGGGACCATGTCTATGAAGTTTGGGGATATAGTTGCAAAGTTTAACATATTTGATGCTATGAAACATCCAGTGGAGGAGCACTCTGTATTCCACTTAGAGTTGCTTTCTGAGCTTATTGAGGACACCCATGATGACTTTATTTCTGATTTTCCTCTTATTTCTGGTTTTGATGATGTATATACTTGTACTAACTGTACTAACACTAACCCATGTTCTGTTTGTTCTGAGTTTTTGGATTCAACCTTGCAGGGTGAGGATGATAGTGATAGTGATAATGAGAGTGAAGCTGTCTTTGCAGCAGAAGCCCTTGACCCCATGGCACCATCTGTTGAGCAGCCACCTTCTTTGGAACTCAAACCACTTCCTGAGAACCTGAAGTATGCCTACTTGGGGAGGAATGCAACATTGCCGGTCATCATTTCCTCCAGCCTCAACTCTGACCAGGAAGCCAAGCTTTTAGAGGTTCTGAAGAAATACAAGAAGGCTATTGGGTGGACATTGGCCGATATTCCAGGAATTAGCCCCTCCAAATGCATGCACAGAATTTTATTGGAGGATGGGGCTAAGCCAGTCAGACAGGCCCAAAGGCGACTTAACCCACTGATTCTGGATGTGGTAAAGAAAGAGGTGACTAAGCTTCTACAGGCAGGTATTATCTACCCCATCTCTGATAGTACTTGGGTAAGTCCGGTGCAAGTTGTACCAAAGAAGTCCGGTCTAACAAGAGTTAGGAATGAAAATAATGAACTTGTACCTACTAGAGTCCGTAATAGTCAAGTAGTTTGTATAGACTATAGGAAGCTCGAACCAGGCCACCGAAAGGATCATTTTCCTTTGTCGTTCATAGATCAGATGCTGGATCGGCTGGCTGGTCAATCCCATTATTGTTTTCTAGATGGCTTTTCCGGGTATTTCCAGATTCATATTGCCCCTGAGGATCAGGAAAAGACCACCTTCACGTGCCCCTTCTGTACGTTTGCTTATAGGAGGATGCCATTTGGCCTCTGTAATGCTCCTGGCACCTTTCAAAGATGCATGCTTAGTATTTTCTCTGATTTTATTGAAAATTGCATAGATGTGTTCATGGATGATTTTACTGTGTATGGATCCTCATTTGATGCTTGTTTGCATAGTCTAAGTCAAGTTCTACAAAGATGCATTGATACTTGATTTGATTTTGAATTATGAGAAATGTCACTTCATGGTAGAACAGGGGGATAGTTTTGGGTCATGTAATTTCCAAAGAGGGTATTTCAGAGATCCCGCAAAAATTAATGTGATTTCTTCATTGCCTTACCCATCTTGCGTACGCGAGATCCGTTCTTTTCTTGGACATGCAGGTTTCTACAGCGCTTTATAAAGGACTTCAAAGAAGATAGCACCGCCATTGTCAAATCTGTGAAGAATGATGCCCTGTTCGATTTGATGAAAAGTGCAAAGAGTCATTTGACTATCTCAAGAAAGCGTTGACTTCTACCCCTGTGATCCAGCCCCCTGATGGACACTCCTTTTGAACTGATGTGTGATGCTTCAAATTTTGCTTTGTGGGAGCAGCTTCGGCACAAAGGGTGGGCAAGGTTGCCCATGTAATTCACTATGCTTCTAGGACCTTAGATGCTTGCACGAGCAAATTACACAACCATCGAGAAAGAGTCTGCTAGTCATTGTATTTGCACTTGATAAGTTTAGGTCTTATTTGCTAGGTTCTAGGGTGACTGTTTTACCGACCATGCAGCTTTGAAATATCTCATTGAAGAAGCCGTGGCTAAGCCAAGACTCGATCCGGTGGATGCTTTTGCTCCAAGAATTCAATGTGGATATCAAGGATAAAAGTGGAGCTGAAAATTTGGTAGCAGATCATTTGAGCCGGATAGCAAGGGATGAGGATACTTTTCCCATCCAAGATGATTTTCCTGATGAGAGATCACATATGTATGGGGTAACCCCTGGTTTCTTGACATTGTAAATTTTCTAGTTCTTGGTGTTGTTCCCCGTAGGTACAAGTAGACATAAGTTCCACAAGCTCAAAAGCGATGCAAAGTATTATGTGTGGGATGATCCCTACCTGTGGAAGTTTTGCAGTGACCAGGTTATTCGGAGGTGTGTCCCCGATCATGAGACGGAGTCCATCCTGCATTTCTCACATGCCTCTCCAGTTGGAGGACACTTTGGACCTCAGAGGACAGCAAGAAAAGTCCTGGACTCCGGGTTCTACTGGCCCACAATTTTTAGGGATTCATATGAGGTATACAAGAATTGTAAAGAATGTCAAATAACAGGCCCTGCAATCACTCGTAGGAGTGAGATGCCTCAGCAGCCCATGCTTTATTGTGAGGTCTTTGATGTGTGGGGGATGGACTTCATGGGTCCCTTCCCTCCTTCTTTTGGTTTTGTATATATTCTGTTGGCTGTATATTATGTTTCAAAGTGGGTGGAAGCAATCCCCACTAGGACTAACGATGCTCAGATTGTTTCAAAATTTGTTAGGTCCAACATTTTTTGCAGGTTTGGCATACCCAAGGCCATCATCAGTGACCAGGGCACACATTTTTGCAACAGAACCATGGAGGCCTTACTCAGGAAATATGGGGTTGTACATAGAGTGTCTACTGCTTACCATCCCAAAACCAATGGCCAGGCTGAAATATCCAACAGGGAGAGCAAGCAAATTCTAGAGAAGATGGTGCAGCCAAACAGAAGGGAATGGAGCCGCCGTCTGGAAGACGCACTGTGGGCCCAGAGGACTGCTTTTAAGACACCTATAGGAATGTCCCCCTTCCGGCTTGTATTTGGCAAGGCATGTCACCTCCCGGTGGAAGTTGAGCACCGTGCATATTGGGCAATCAAGTGTTGTAACATGGACATGAAGAAATCTGGTGTTGAAAGACAACTGCAGTTGCAGCAACTTGAGGAGCTTAGGCTAGAAGCCTATGAAAGCTCCAGGATGTATAAAGAGAGAACAAAACAATTTCATGATAGAATGATTGTTAGGAAAGAATTTTTTGTGGGTCAGAAAGTCTTATTGTTTAATTCCGCTTTGAAATTGATGGTCGGGAAACTTAGGTCCAGGTGGATAGGACCATTTGTTGTTACTAATGTGTTTCCATATGGTGCAGTAGAGATCAAGGATGCAGTACCAACAAAACCTTCAAGGTTAATGGACAAAGGTTGAAGCCATTCCATGGTGTGGATGTTTCTGACCTGCGGATGCTAATGTTGAGGAGCTCTCTTTGGATGCTCCAACCTACACTGATACTTGATCAGGGAGTTTCTTTTCCTTTTCCCTCACTCTGATTGTATAATTCTGTTGTTCATTGGGGACAATGCATGTTTTAAGTGTGGGGGGGGGGGGGAGTAGTTGTAGTTTTTATTTTGTTTGAATAAAGCTCCTGAATAATTTGAGAACATAAGGAGCATTTGTTTGTTGAGTGTTTTGTTGGCAAGTTTGCTAGATTTTGATTGATGTTGCACAGATTGCTTGCATGATTGATATGTGATGGTTCCCCCTAGGCTGAAAATTTTTTTGATTTTTTTGAAAAGTGATTCCCATGTGAAATTGAAACTGAACTTTGGGATTTTATTATGATGGCATGATTTATGATAAGTTTGGGGTGATAGGAAGCACACACTAGGGATAGAATCTCTTTCAAACAATTTGCAAAAATGTCCAGGTGAGGTTTTTGAGCCTCCGACATGTTTTAAATTGTGTGAAAATCACTTTCAAGTTGCACTTTCCTGAATTTGATTGAATCTCTTTTTGGTTTGCATGATTATATGTGTGTAGCAAATGATTTAGGCATTTTCTTTGTAAATAGCTACTTAGCCTAAAATAAACCATTCCTAATGCATGTTCCCTAGTTAGCCCCATTGAGCCTATTAGCCTGTTAATTCTTGATAACCTAATGTTATAAGCCCAAAAATCTGGAAAACCATGTTAACCCGATCTTAGGATTAGGAGAGCATGTAATCTTAGAATAGGTGCAAGAAACTAAAGTTTGGGGTGGCTACCCGGTGCAATGTGTTGTTTGGGATTGGGAAAAAAAAAAGGAAAAAAAATAATACAAAAATGCCAAAAAGGCTGTTGGAAATAAAAAGGCTGTAGCCACCCAGAAGTATAAAGAAAAACAAAATAAAGAAAGGAACTTGAGTGAATTTCAGAGTGTAAATAAATGTTGTAGTTTGACTAGTTGTAGTTTTTCTTTTCTTTGAATAAAGCTCCTGAATAATTTGAGAACCTCAGGAGCATTTGTGTGTTGAGTCTTTTGTTGGCAAGTTTGCTAGATTTTGATTGATGTTGCACAGATTGCTTGCATGATTGATATGTGATGGTTCCCCCTAGGCTGAAAATTTTTTTGATTTTTTTGAAAAGTGATTCCCATGTGAAATTGAAACTGAACTTTGGGATTTTATTATGATGGCATGATTTATGATAAGTTTGGGGTGATAGGAAGCACACACTAGGGATAGAATCTCTTTCAAACAATTTGCAAAAATGTCCAGGTGAGGTTTTTGAGCCTCCGACATGTTTTAAATTGTGTGAAAATCACTTTCAAGTTGCACTTTCCTGAATTTGATTGAATCTCTTTTTGGTTTGCATGATTATATGTGTGTAGCAAATGATTTAGGCATTTTCTTTGTAAATAGCTACTTAGCCTAAAATAAACCATTCCTAATGCATGTTCCCTAGTTAGCCCCATTGAGCCTATTAGCCTGTTAATTCTTGATAACCTAATGTTATAAGCCCAAAAATCTGGAAAACCATGTTAACCCGATCTTAGGATTAGGAGAGCATGTAATCTTAGAATAGGTGCAAGAAACTAAAGTTTGGGGTGGCTACCCGGTGCAATGTGTTGTTTGGGATTGGGAAAAAAAAAAGGAAAAAAAATAATACAAAAATGCCAAAAAGGCTGTTGGAAATAAAAAGGCTGTAGCCACCCAGAAGTATAAAGAAAAACAAAATAAAGAAAGGAACTTGAGTGAATTTCAGAGTGTAAATAAATGTTCATGCTCTCTTAGTTCCTAGGGTCTTCAGCCTAGTTCCTCTTGTATATCCTACCCTTAGCCAGGCCCCATTACAACCCATAAAAGACCTCTTGATGTTGCTTGCATGTTTTCTGTGGGAGCCATTTTGAGATGAAAAGCAAATTTTTGGGAAGTGTTCTTGAAAAGTGAAACTGAGTGCAAGTTGTTAGCCTGACATAAACTGAGTGACTGAGTGATATACTAAATGCCCTTGTGAGGAAGGCAGTTGTTTGAAGTTGGTGATCTCCCTTGTATGTGTGACTTAGATCCCCTTCTTAGATTTCTGATTGTTTTCATGATGAAATTCTAAACTGTTTAGAATAAATGAATGTGGGGATTGCTCTGTTTGAAAAGGGGGGAAACAATGAAGAAAAATGTTTTGATGAAGTTGCTTGAATTTGTGCAATGTTGATTGAATCTTTTAAGCTTGCCAGGTCTTGAGTCTTTTTGATTTTTGAGTCTTAGTTTGCTTGGGGACAAGCAAAGTTTAAGTTTGGGGTATTTTGATAAGCCTCTGGCTCATCTAGTTTTAGGGCTAGTATGACCAGGGTTTTGTGCAAATTATATCCTATTTTCACCCAACTTAGATTAGATTGTCCTCAAGCAAGGTTTTGAGTCTCTAAAGTAGTTTTAGGTTAATTTAGCTAGATTTGAGTTAAATAATACACTTATATTTATTTCTTTGTTTTCAGGTTAAGTGAAAGTCAAGAGAATAAGGAAACAAGGGGTTCGCCCCGCGAATGCTTACTCGCCACGCGACCCCGAAGCCTGACTGTTCCAAGAAAATGCAAGGTCTCTGGTTCTCCCCGCGAAGAAGGTCTTGCCCCGCGAGTCTTGCAACCCTGAAAAGTCAGAGACGATCACGGCTTGCCCGTGTTGAAGGTCACGGCCGTGGCAGTTTTGAAGTTGAAGAGTCTCGCCTCGCGAGCATACATTCGCCTCGCGAGCCTGGAAGTCGAGAGCATCACGGTTGGCCCCGATATTCATAACGGGCGTAATAAGAAGACTCTTCAGTGACTCGCCCGCGAAGAAGGATTGTTCGCCTCGCGAGAATACCAAAAGTTGCAGACTGTTCACAAGAATCGCGTCGTGAGAGAAGCTTCGCCTCGCGAATAAGCTTAATTTCTGACTAGTATAAATTGATGTTCTGAACAGTTTGTAAAGACTTTTGCTTCTCCATTTTTTCTGTTTTACATTTTTCTTTGTGTGATTTCGTTTGTGTTATGGAGAACTAAGTTTCTAGGATTGATCTATTGTAATTGATTTCCATATACTTGAGGTTCTTGTATTTTCCTGTTTTGTATGCTTTTCCCTCTTCAATGCCATGCTTTATATTTCTGTTTGTTTAATTCAGGAGTATAATGTATTGTGTTGATTTATTTCCGGTGATATCATGTTCCTATAATTAATCGCGTTTGTTTAATTCGCGTGTGTACGTTCATGTTCGTTTAGTTCATGAGGGCTTAACCCCGTTTGTTTAATTCGGGAATAGGGACATGTATCTCAGAAAGTGATTTCGTTTGTAAATTGTTGCTACAACCGGGAGGGGATAAGAATTTGCTTAGGGCTTGGAAATTGCATGAACCTATGATAGTGGGAAATCAAGAGCAATAGATCAATCTGTTTTTGGCCATTTGATAACCTCCTTGAACTGCTTGTTTTCAATTGCTCTGTTTTTATTATTCTGTTTTCTTTGATTACATCTCAATCCAAACCCCCCCCAAAAAACTTATTTTTGTGGGAAATAACATTTTAAGAGTCCTTGAGAGACGACATCCGAGTTGTCGCCCTAAACTACATTTTCAAAACCCGCTCGTCCTTTTTGGCACGTGCGCGACAGCGCGACCAACGGTACTGATGTAGTAGAGAACCAAATTGGAGAGGAGATAAGTATTGTGGAAGGTAAAAAGCTTAGTCCAGGTGCCCAAACAGGGTGGGGTGGGAATCTTCTCCAGTTACTGGATGCTTCCAGTAGGAGAGAGATAGACTCCTATAATAAAAATAATCTCTCCTACGGGAAGCATCCAGTAACTAGAGAGGAATTGGACCCCACATGAGATAGAATGTTGGGATTGTAGTCTCTATATTATTATTTTTAGTTATATTATTATAATAATTTTATACTATTTATTATATATATATATATATATATTATTTTTACCAACTAAGCATGCTATTTGGATGCCACGTGGCTAGATGTATGCCACATCATCAATTTATGTTAATTTTTGGATGACAACTACAAAGGGACAATTTTTACACGATTAAGAAGATAATTCGACTTAATCACTAAAAAATATATTGGGGCAAATTTCGTCAGAATGGAAAAGATAAGGGTCGAAAAATGCATTTTAGCGAAAATCATATTAACAAGTCATTTTATTTTTATTATATTATTTTATTTAATAAAAATAATTTAAAATAAAATTAAACAAAATATTATTGATTTTTGAGATGATAAATAATTAAAAAAAATTTAAAGTATCAAATTCGATATTTATTTTACAATTATATATATATATATATATATATATATATATATATATATATATATATATATATATACACACACGAATAATGGATAAGCTAGCGGATAACGGATAAACTAGCTGATAGCGGATTGGATTTAAAGTGTTTGGTAAAACTAGGGGTTGGACTAGCCGATAATGTAAAATGACTTAAAAGTATATTTTTTATATAAGTAGTGTGCAAAAGCATCACAATGGAATAGCTCATCCCAACTAGGTTGGCACCACCAATTCCAACAATCATATGCAGCACACTACGCTATTATTGAAATAAAAGAACCAAAAAGAACAGAAAACATGGGGGGACATAAAACCAAAACCCATGGAAAAATACAAAATCAAGAAAATATGTAACTATGCAAACCCTGCCTGTTACGAATAAAATCCTCTCTAATAAAGGGAGGAATTGTGTCCCACCAATGGAAACTCGGGTGATGAATACCATGATTAGCTAATTTATCTGCACAAGAGTTCCCTTCCCTATAGATGTGAGTGACTTGAAGGGAAAAACCTTTAGCTATCTCCAAGCAATTCTTCTATCTTGATTGCAGCCTCCAAGGAACAGTATCCAAATGGTTAAAAGCCCTAACCACAAGCACTGAGTCCGTTTCAATCCAACGATTTAACCACCCTTTGCTGGATGCAATTTCAATGGCATGCATTGTAGCGGAGAGTTCGGCAACAAGAGAGGTGGAAACACCTAAATGGCAAGAGAAGCAGCCAAGGGCAGCTGCATTGAAGTCTCTAAATATACCTCCACATGCCGAGGGGCCTGGGCAGCCATGCGCTGCCCCATCTATATTACACACTGTCCAATACGTTGGAGGAGAGAGCCATACCACCTCCTTAATTTTTGGACCTTTGTTTGGATGACCATCAATGTTGAATTGCTTAAGAATTGTAAACTCCTCCATTGTGTTGTACATTGTACCTCTGGAAAGCTTTCCCGAAAAACTTACAGCTTAAGTTACCACAGCCTTGGCAGACTGTAGCTTTAGAGCTTTATTATTAAACCTGCAGCTATTTCTAGCAGTCCAAACCACCCAAATCACATTGATAATAGCAGCTAGGAGCACCTCCATCAATTGAGAACTCAACCTTTTCTTGATTTCAAATAAAGCTTCCATAGAAGAATGATCAATCGGGAGAGACAACTTAGAACTCAACCAATTCCACATTGCCGAAGCATACTTACAGGACAGAAAGAGATGAGAGGATGATTCCTTAGCTTGACTACAGAGGCTGCACATCGAAGCCATAATGCTTCCTCTCCTCTTGAGATTGTCATCAGTTGGCATCTTATGGTGAAAAATTCTCCAAACCAAGAAAGACCTTGAAGGAGGAATAGCCTTTGACCAAATCTGTTTGTAACAAGGAGCAGAATTGCTAATAGGCTTTAAAAATAGATAGGCCTCTTTGAAGGAGAGCACTCCGGAAACTGAGTTATCCCACACTAGTTTGTCTTCATCAGGCCTCACAGGGATGTGAACTTGTTGAATTCTGTCAATTACGCCTGGGAAGTGGGTCTGCAAGCACATTGGAATGTTCCAGCACCTATTAACCATAAAGTCTTTGACTGTTGCAGACAAATAGTGCTGCCAATCCTCCAGGATATTCATAAGACTAACCAGAGGCTCCTCTAACCACTTATTTGTCCAAAAATTAACAGATTGACCATCTCCAATTAACCAGGAAGAGTTGTCAAGAACAACACTATACCATTTTCTTATAGCAGGCCATAAAGAGGAGTTTACATGATGAGAAATAGGCTTACATTTCCTAAGGAACCTGGCTTTGAGAAACCTTGCCCACTGCTCGGAAGAGGAGAGCATATCCCAACATAATTTTAGAATTGATGCTTCATTAATATCTCTAATGGATCTGATTCCAAGACCACCATCGACTATAGGGGAGTAAATTGACTTCCAAGCTACTGTAACATACTTCCTTTTATGGATATCCCTAGACCATATGAAATTTTGGATCCAGGTGTCCAATTGGTTTAACAAGGAAACTGGCCACATATAAACATGAAAAATGTATGCGAGCATGCCTTGAATCACATAATTGACTAGCTGCACTCTACCCATAATAGAGAGGAGAGAGCCTGTCCAAGAGGATAGTTTACACTTAATTCTGTCCACAATAGGCTGGAGAAAAACAGGTTTTGGTTTACCCTTGAATAAGGGAATGCCAAGGTAACTGAAGGGGAGAGAACCAGCCGAAAAACCAAGAAGGGAACTCATGTCTGGCACTCTTCTTTGAGACATAGATCCTGCATAAAATTTGCACTTCTTGAGGCTAAGAACCTGACCTGAAGCTTGCCCATAATCTTCAAATAACTGCATAAGGTTTCTTAAATTCGATTTTGACACTTTTCAGAAAACCATGATATCATCTCGCATATAGGATGTGACTAGGAGTAGCAAGATCTCTAGGACTAGACATATGATGCAATCTGCCAGGTGTTCATAAGCCTAGATATTCCTCTCGCTAAGAACTTCCTCGGCAAGGCAAAAGAGAAGAGGAGAGAGGGATCTCCTTGCCTTACTCCTCTTTTGCAAGTGAAGAAACCAATTGAATTCCCATTGACTGAGATAGAGAGATGAGCAGAGTGCAGAATGGAACTGATCCAGGAACAAAATTGATTATCAAAGCCAAAAGAAGAGAGGACTTTCAGAAGAAAACTTCAATCCAAAGTGTCAAAGGCCTTCTTTATGTCAAACTTAAAGCCATGTTGCACCAAAATGTTTGTTATGCAACATGTTAACTGCTTCTGATGCAATGAATACACAATCTGCAATGTGCTTGCCTCTGATAAATCCTCTCTGTTCAGCAGAAATGATTTTAGGCACAATGATTGCCAGTCTGTCTGCTAGGACTTTGGCTATCACCTTTAATTGAAAATTAGCAAGAGCTATTGGCCTGAAATTCTCAATCCTGTCTACACCAACAAACTTAGGGACCAGCACAAGCCTGTTAGAATTAAGCTTTCACAATATCCATCCCTCTTTAAAGAATTGCAAAACAGAGTTATGAACATCGGTTCCAACAATGTCCCAGAAGGTATGATAGAAACTTCCCCCAAAGAAGTATATGTTTACATTTTTTTTATATAAATTATTATATTTTTTTTGGTAGGAACCCACTGTAATTAGGGCCTTTGACTCTCCAGTGGGTCCACGGAGTATCCCCACAAGCTTAGATCCTTGGAACCCGCTATGGGACTAATCTCAGCTCGGGTGCTTAGTCACAGTTAAGGTTCTTCACTACTCTGCTTGCACAACCAACTGAGCTACACCCAATGGGTATATAAATTATTATATATATATATATATATATATATATATTATTTATTTTAAAATAATTATCATTTTTAACACTTTAATTTATTTTAAATTATTTATCGTTGAAAAAATTAAAATATTTATTTTTAATTTTAATATTAATTTAGTTTTATTATTTTGAATAAATAAAATGGAATAATAAAAATAAAATTAAATGTTGATGTGATTTTTATATAAATTTTCTTTTTTTATAGATAAAAATATATTTTCTATTTTTTATCTTAAATATAAATCTAAACAGTGAAATTAATTCTTATTTATATACTATGTTAAATGATTAGTATTTTTTTTATTAGCTAAGGATAAGTAAGGAATTTTATTAAGATAATAGGGAAAAAAATGGAAGAAAAAATGATAAGCTATACGCTATAAGCTCAAACACTATTTTAAGTAGTGACTAGAAAAAATGTTATACGCTAGTGAAAAAACGTTATATGCTAATTTTAAAAACGATTACCAAACGGGACTAATTTTCCATCCGTTATAATCTATCAGCTATACGCTAGCGGATTTGACAAACCAAACAGACTCTAAAAATGACATTTAAATATGTCATTTTATATTTATCAGCTAGTTCAACCACTAGTTTTACCAACTACTTCAAATACAATAAGCTAGTTTATCCGCTTTATGCTATAAGTTAATCCTCTATCAACTAGCTTATCTGTTATCTGCTAGTTTTTACTAAAAGAGCCTTACTCCTTCATCCTCTCACAACATTTCACTATTCTCACTAAATACCCCCTTTATAAATACATAAAATGAACGAGCTAAACAAGCTAAATATTACTTCAATCATCATGTAAATTATCCTTAGATAGTAATTAATTGAGGCATAATTCAAATTCTCTGTACCTACTCCTACTCTGTCCACGATTCCCTGCCACCTGCATGCACCGTCGCTACTACCCTTTGCATGTCCTCCATCTGTTCTCCTATTAATAATTAAGAAAAATTTATTATTAATTAATTGATATTTTTTAATTAGTCCCTATTCAATTAAAAAAGCATCTGCGTGCATGCACCAACGCTGCCTTCTGCATGCACTTTGCACGGCTTCCATCTGCATGCTGAAGTTAAAACCTCTAACAATTTGCATGCCATCTGGCATCTGCATGCCCCATGCGTGGACCATCGCCCATATGCATGCTTTTTTTGTTTCCAATGCAAAATGGACAAAGAAAACGACTGGCTCATAAATTTGCATGCACCATCGCTGCAAACTGCATGCTCATCCTACCACCCTTTGCATGTCCTCGGTGTCAAAACTTAATTGTATCAATTAAGTATTTCTTTTCTAACTGAAAGTACAAAAATAAAATGCAAAAAAATCACAAAAATCTTTCTTATCGGCTTAGACCAAAAGATAATTTAAACAAAAAAAAAATAAATCAAGTTCTTGAAAACGCTAAAAATAAAAAATAGAAAAAAAATGAAACATTGCAACTAAATAAGACAAAAGCTTTAATGCTTCGGCAAAATCAAAGATCGTAAATATAAAGACATAAAAGAACTAAACACAAAATGACCATACTTTTGGTATGAGGGAATCGAATGAGAACCAATGACACATGGAGTAGAGGGAAGTTCTGAAAGAGAAAAAAATAATTCTCATTATTTCGCTTCCTCAACTACCATCACTCACATATCCATTATAAATGTTACCTAGCCAACATTGTTTGGATGTTGAAAAATGTCCCCAAAAAATATGTGGTCCATGTTTGAAAAAACCATGGTCAAGCTTTCATCTTGTATTCTTTTTATTTATTTTTTTGGCTTAAATCTGCTTATTACTATTAAAGTTTAAACACTAAGATTCGTAATAGGTGTGAAATGGTAGCCTATTGGTACATGTTCCAACTTTTAAAATTTTAGAATATATATAGACTTTCACTAAGTTTAATTTATAGATCTTAAAATATTTGATAATTTGAGTCCTAATTTGATGGACTATGTCATATGCTTGCCAAATCCGGTACCTTATCGTGAATAAAAAATAGCCGCATTTGATAATAATTTTTAGAATTAGCTTATAATGTTTTTTCCATATGCTACTTGAAGTAGCGTTTAAGCTTATAACTTATTGTTTATTATTTTCTTACTTAAAATCCTCACTTATTCTTAGCTACATAAAATAAAATCCTAATCATACTTTTTTTTTTTTTGGATATTCAAGTTTTCTATGTCGTGGCCTATAAAATTTGGTCATATATAGTTTAGACAAATTATACATTTTCATATAAAAAAATTAAAATTAACTTGTTTAGCAAAATATATAAATGAGAATTAATTTCACTATTTATATTTATATTTAAGATAACAAATAAATTTAATATAAAAATCATATCAATATATCATTTTATTTTTATGCTCTCATTTTATTTATACAAAATAATTAAAATTAAATTAATATTAAAACTAAAATTAATATTTTAATTTTTGAAATGATAAATTAATTAAAATAAATTAAAGTGTCAAAAGTGATAATTATTTTAAGACAAATAATATAAATAATATATATATATGTATATATATATATATATATATATATATAGAATTTATATAAAATAAAATGACATGTTAATTAATATGATTATGGAGAAAATGCACTTTTCGTCCCCCTTCTTTTTCAATTTGTTGAAATTCGTCCCCCCATATGTTTTTGACCGATTTTAGTCGGCTTATCTTCTCAATCGTACAAAAATGGTCCATCCGTCAAGTTATCATCCAAAAATTAATATAAATTGATGATGTGACATACATCTAGCCATCTGTCACCCAAATGGCATGATTAGTTGGCAAAAAAATATAAAATACTTAAATAGTATAAAATTATTATAATAATATAATTGAGAATGATTGTCGGTCTAGACTAAGGTTCTTACCTTCCTCAATACTTATCTCCTCTCCACTCCGTTGGTTCTCTACTACATTGTCGCCATCCAATTTACTGTCGATCCCCTCACAGTACGAGGTCTTCTAACCCCTTTTGACATACCATATTGAGAATGATTATAAAAGAAATAATTTTAATGAATTTATTTATATCATTGCCAAAAAAGTATAGTACCAAGTCTTGTTACCTAATTTTTTTTGCTAACCCACCGTAATTAAGGCATTTGGCCCCCCTGTGAGCTCCCTAAGGTATCTCATAAACTTAGGTCATTTGAAAAGGCTATGGGATCAATCCCCGAGTTGACAGTGGGATGTCCGTTTTTTTACACACGGGGTTGGACTGCCTACCATACGGGTAACTCCAGGAATCGAACCCGAGTTCTTTTCCTTGAGGAGAGCCACGTTACCAACTCTCCCAACACCATGTTGGTCCTTTTCCTGAATATTAAGGCAGGCAGAGAGAACCTTATGCCTCTTGCAGATGGTGAAGGAAGAGAGAATGAAGGAAAGGGGATATGTGGGAGGGACTACATGGGATATGTTTGGATCTGTCCAGACATATGCCACATCTTCAATTTCCGTAAGTTTTTAACAACAATTTAACGAAGGTATTACTTTTGCACAATTGAAAAAATAGGAGGATCAAAATCGCTCAAAATATTTTTTTTGGGGGTGTTGTCAAATTTTGCCAAATTAAAAGTAATGGGGACAAAAAATGCATTTTAGCCTCTGTTTTTTATTAAAATATATATACATATATATATATATGTATATATTCTCTGTTGTTTTTCAGCATCCTAAATATAAATCTAGTTAGTGAAATTGGTCCTTAAATAAATTCTGAGATATTTAAATTATTATATTTTATTTAAGAGAGGATAATGGGGCAATTTAACTAATCCAATGGTCAAGCTTGAGCAGTTACACAAAATTGGATCCCAACATTAAAAAAATATTGTAAATAGTTGAGATATACCCCTTTTGATTGGATGCCTTTCAATTTTTTACTTAAGTTTAGAAAATTCCGAAAATAAGACAAAAGAAATTATTTTTCACTTCATTTATTTTTTATATTTGTCTTTTAAATTTTTTAAAAAATGAAATCAAATATGAAAAATCATAATCATAAAAAGTGCTAAATTTTAGGAATAGTGGAGTTTCTTTTTAGCTTTTAATAAAATTTAGAAAAATGCAAAAATAAATTATAAACAAAAATCAAAAAATTATTCTGTCATAAATTTTGCCTTTAAAAGTTATTACAACTTTTTTAAAAAAGGACGGAAAAAAGCATATAAGGAAGTTTTGGATGCAAAATAATGGTTGGATATGAGTTTAATGGGTGATAAAGATGACTTGTTTTCTTTTAAATTTTGAATATTCAAAATGGAAATAAATTATGAAAAAAGTGGAATAATTGAATTCACTAAAATCAATCATTAGGATTTAATAGATAGTGGAAATTATTTTTTCCCTTTGAAAATTGAAAATCCAAAAAGGAAATAAATTAAGAGAAAAATTGAGTGATTTGATTAATTGGATCACTTATAAGGAGTTGATTACATTATTAATATTACATTATTAAAATTAAAATAATCACATTGCCAGATTTTTATATATACTGGCATCTAGTAAGACAGAAGACACACAAGACTTCTCTTCTTCCACGAGTCTATCATATATTTTCCACCATCACCAGCTCTATAAACCAACTCAACCAGTGAGCTCACTGTCGCCACTTACCTAGGAATTTATCGAAGGAACCACACTCCTTCGTATATGTCAAGAGTCCATTGACGAGAAGGGACAGGAAAAGCACTGGGAGGTTAATTTCAATTTCAAACGGTAGTCATCTTCCAAAGATCTCATGTGTAACATCCCCTGGTTGCTCTACGGATTGACGACCGTCCCCACGTACTCAACACGGATCTTTTCAAAGATGCTTTGTCCTCACTCACACGCTTCCCGAAAAAACTTCTCAGGAGGTCACCCATCCCAGAATTGCTCCAAGTCAAGCACGCTTAACTGTGGAGTTCTTAGGTGATGGGCTACCGAAAATAAGATGCATCTTGTTGGTATAGGTAGTACCAATCAATTCATATAAGTCTTCCTCAATTATATAGTCCCATACCTACACAGTCTTAGGATCCCTCTCATTCGGGTGTGTAATCGGTTCATTCATATGTCCCTCCGCCTAGAGTCCCTCCGCCTAGAGTCCCTCCGCCTAGAAGCCTGCCAGGAGCCTCTCCTTATCCGTGCCTTCTTGCACCGACGACCACTCCCCGCCCTCGTCGGCACCTGGGTGTTACATCATGCATGAACACCAGAAGCACTAGGAGATAACCTTTCGGCACACTGTAAGACTTAATTATTTATGCCTAGACATGTTTCTAATTCCTTGAACATCATGTAGACAAAGTCAATATTAACAAGAAACATGTTCTTCATTAAGCACAAATCCAAAACCAATAATCTCATGCCAATTCAAGATGACTAATGAATGCGGAAGCGTACCCGGAGGATTCATGAAGTCTTGATGAAAATGATGATGTTCTTGATAGAGTAGTGATCTTCCAATTGTAGATTCTCCTTGGCCTTAGTTCCTCCTCTAATGGGATGAAGAGAATTGAAATTCTTTGTATTTTGTTATGTCTACAATTGGGGACCATAACCCTTTATTTATAGGAATTGCATGCCCTTTCATGAAGAGTGATGTCCCTTCGAATTCAAACTCTTTCATGAAGAGTCATGACTATCCATACATTTCTTATTTCTAATTTTGCCCATCATAAAAATAGAAATAAGACCTTATGGTATCTACACAATAATTTTCATAACAATTATGTCCTTAGCCATAAACCTTACTTGAATTAGATCACTTTAATTTGACTAATTAAAAATAATGGCCCTAACACATTTAAACATTACAAGTGTGACCCAAAAATTTCTAACAATCTCCCACTGGTCACATATGTATGTTTATAAATGTGTTATACTTTATGAGCTCCAAATTTGCCATTATAAACCTTGGACATATCCCTATCCCGTCCATTAGTTATATCAATATATAGAACCAAAGCGGCTTTCGTTATATCAATCATAACTAAATCCAACAATGATCACTAATATTAACACAACCAAATGACATAGATTAATCATGAAATGTGCAGCATGAAAATCACATGAAGGTGATCTGTACATGTCGATTTTCAAATGGTCCTTCTTTACTTTAGTGAGATCATTAAAGACATTATTGTACAAAGTGTAATAAACTAAATACCAAAATTTATTTCTGATCAGAACAATATCCAAATATAATAGTATGCATACATAATTTCAAATATAGAACATGAATTACATCAATGACTAACTCCCACTAAACCAAAGAATCCTCAAACTGTATGACACCCATGTGAGCAGTGTGCTCATGAAAGACCTTGGGTGGAAGGCCCTTTGTTAGAGGGTCTGCTATCATGGAGTTTGTCCCTAAGTGTTCTATGGAAATCTGTCCACTCTGTACTCTCTCCTTGACAACTAGGAACTTGATGTCGATATGTTTCGACTTTGTCGAGCTCCTATTGTTATTGGAGTATAAGACGGCTGATTTGTTGTCACAAGATAACTTAAGTGGTCTTTCAATCCCTTCCAAAATTCGCAGCCCAAAGGACAAAATTCCTCAGCCAAATCCCATGATTTGATGCCTTATAACATGCTACAAACTCTGCTGCCATGGTGGATGAAGCAAGCGTTTGCTTGGCACTGCGCCAAGAAACTGCACCACCAGCCAACAGATAGATATAGCCCGAAGTGGATCTTCTACTATCTTGGCATCCGGCAAAATCGGAGTCAAAATACCCAATGATCTCCAAAGAGTCTGATCTCCTATATGTGAGCATATGATCTTTTGTTCTCTTCAAATACCTCATAACCCTTTTTGCTGCTTTCCAATGATCCATTCCTGGATTGCTTAAGTATCTGCCTAAAACTCCAACAATGTACGCTATGTCCGGACGCGTACAAACCTAGGCATACATTAGACTCCCTACAGCTGATGCATGATAGGAATCTTCTGCATCTCCCGAATCTCAATATTTCCTTTTGGGCATTGATTGAGACTAAATTTGTCTCCTTTAGCGACCGGGGTATCACCTGGTTTGCAGTCCTGCATGCCAAATCTTTTGAGCACCTTATCGATATAGATGCTTTGTGATAATCCTAGAATACCTCGAGATCGATCTCGATGTATCTGGATCCCTAATACAAAGCAGCCGTCACCAAGATCTTTCATCTCGAAATTTCTTGATAGAAATCTCTTTGTTTCGTGCAACATGCCTATATTGTTAGTGGCAAGAAGTATGTCATCAACATACAATACCAGGAAAATATACTTGCTCCCACTGAATTTGTGATACACACAATCGTCAACCGCATTTATCTCAAAACCAAATGAGAGAACTACCTGATGAAACTTGTGGCACCACTGACGAGACGTCTGTTTTAGTCCATAGATGGATTTTGTCAATTTGCAAACCATTTTCTTTGGGTCTCCCGACACAAAGTTTTCTGGTCGCACCATATAGATTGTTTCATCAATGTTGCCATTGAGAAACGCCGTCTTAACATCCATCTGATGAAGCTCCAAATCATAATGTGCAACAAGAGCCATGATTGTCCTAAAAGAGTCCTTCGATGAAACCGGAGAGAAGGTCTCTTTAAAGTCAATCCCTTCCTTTTGAGTATAGCCCTTGGCTACAAGACGAGCCTTATACCTTTCCACATTACCTTTGGAATCCCTTTTGGTCTTAAATATCCATTTGCAACCAATGGGTTTCGCACCTTCTGGTAATGGGACAAGTTCCCAAACCTTATTGTCTTGCATGGACTTATACTCCTCATTCATTACTTCAATCCATTTTTCCGAGTTGGAATCTTGCATGGCTTCACGGAAATTGATTGGATCATTTTCCATCATACCATCATTTTCCTCATGTTCTTGGAGAAATACTATGTAATCATCCTAATAGCATTTCTTCTTTCTCTAGTGGATCGTCGCAACGACACTGGTTCTTGAGGATCTTGAGTTTGTTCTTCTGGGACAACTAATTCATCTTGAATGGGAGTTTGAACAATAATGTCTTGGAGAGGTTCCGTACTTGCTTCATCAGAAGCAACTGTATGAACCGATCCTGGAATTGAAACTGATTCTTCCTCAAAGACAAAGTCTCTAACCATATTTCTCCCGCCAAACTCAATATCCTCAAAGAACGTGGCAGTTCCCGTCTCAAAAATTGTCTTTAATTTGGGATCGTAAAACTTATAGCCCCTGGATCATTCAGAATAGCCAATAAAGTAGTCGCCACCTGCTCGGGGATCCAATTTCCTTTCATTTGGCCTATAAGGCCTTGCCTCAGCTGGACATCCCCATACATGAAGGTGATTTAGACTACGCTTTCTACCTGTCCTAAGCTCATAGGGTGTTTTGGCAGCTGCCTTAGTTGGCACTCTGTTCAAAATGTAAGCTGCAGCCTTCAATGCCTCTCCCCGTAGTGACTCCTAGGTAAAGTAGAATGACATAGCATACTCCTTACCATATCCTTAAGAGTCCGGTTTCGTCTTTCAGCTACACCATTCATGCTAGGTGACCCCGGCATGGTGTACTGTGGGACGATCCCACATTCCTGAAGGTATTTGGCAAATGGTCCCGGACGTTGTTCACCTGAACCGTCATACCTACCGTAATATTCACCTCCACGGTCAAATTTGACACTCTTAATTCTTTTATCGAGTTGATTTTCAACTTCAGCCTTAAATGATTTGAACACATCCAAAGATTGAGACTTTTCATGTATAAGAAATAGGTACGCATATCTGGAATAATCGTCTATGAATGATATAAAGTATTGTTGACCATTCCAAGATGGTGTTGAAAATGGCCCACAAATGTCCGTATGTATCAATTCTAAGACATCTGTAGCTCTATATGCTCCCAATTTCTTTTGTTTGGTCTGTTTGCCCTTAATGCACTCAACACAGACATTAAAGTCTGTAAAGTCAATGGAATCAAGGATCCCATTTGACACAAGTCGCTCAACTCTATTTCTAGAGATGTGACCTAGACGCTTGTGCCACAACGCTCCCGAATTTGCATTGTCAACTTTGCGCTTAGTACCACGTGATTCCACATTCAAGTTTTCATTATAGGAAGCAATAGTGTCAAGCAAATATAGATTGTCATACACCATAAGAGTACCAGGTTCCAACAACATTTGAATTAATAGATAAATGAATTGATTGTTTCCAAATGAACAATGATAACCAAATTTGTCCAAACAAGAAACAGAAACTAAATTCCGTCTAAAGGATCGGTACAACAAAAGTATCCATTAAATCCAAATAATAACCAGGACTTAATAACAACCTAAAATGCCCTATTGCCTCTACTTCTACCGACTTGCCTTCTCCCACATAAATGCGTCTTTCAAGATCGCTTGGCCTTCGGTAACTCGTGCAACCCCGCATTGAAACACCGATGTTAGTAGTAGCCCCGAATCTAACCACCAAGTGTTTCTAGGTAATCAAGCTAAATTTACCTCGAAACGGACCAAAGTAAGGAACATACATTTCTTTTCACGCCTGTGCATGATACTTGGTACATTCCTTCTTGACATGTCCAGTCTTGCCACAAAAGAAGCAACCACTGTCACCCTTATTTTGCTTCTTTTGTGTTGGACCCTTAGCAGCTTCATTCTTAGTATCCTTATGTTTCCTCTTTTTTGCCCTTGTCTTTAGAGGTGCTTGCTAGGTGAGCACTTTCTGTCCTTTCTTGCTTCATCCTCTCTTCCTCTTGCACACAATATGAAATGAGCTCGTTAAGAGACCATTTCTCCTTCTGACAGTTATAACCGATCTTAAATTGATTGAATTGTGCAGGAAGAGATATTAGCACCAAATGTACGAGTAAGTCATCTGATAACTCGAGCTTTAGAGCCTTAAGCTTGGAAGCAATATTAGACATTTCCATTATGTACTCCCTTACATTTCCTTTGCCCTTATACTTCATAGAAATCAAGCTTTGAAGGAGTGTGCTTGTTTCTGCCTTATCACTTTTGGCAAAGCGTTTCTCAATTTCGGCAAGGAATTCTATTGCACTTGTTATCTTTTCAGATATAGCACCCCTAAATGCCTCCTGAATGCCGCGCTTAATGATCATGAGACTCATACGATTGGAGCGTTCCCACTTCTCATAAGTTTTCCTCTCTTCAGAGGTAGTGGAGTCCGTAAGAGAAGAGGGTTGCTCCATCCTTAGTGCAAGGTCAAGATCCATGCAGCCTAGAACAATTAAAATGTTCTCTTTCCAGTCCTTAAAGTTGGTACCATTAAGGACCGGAATCGAATTCATGTTAGCAGATACAGAGCAATATTAGCTGGAAAGAGAACAAAACAAACAACATAAATATACTCACATCATATTCAAAATTCAATCGCCAACAAATTCAAATAATTGTATAATTCATCTCAAGATACCTAGTGCAACATTAATGTCAAGTCTTTGGACAGTAATATTAATTGCTAGTGGTACTCTTGTTGTAATGATCAAACATTGATAATAATGCATGTCAAATAATAAACCCCTCTTTGGATTGATTTATCATTCATATGTACAACATTATAATTATCACATGTTTACCATCACAGTGTCTCACGTAATCCGGCCAAATATTAACCTTCCTTTGGGCCGATTAATACTCGCATGGATACACGTATACACTAACATTTAACATTTCTCATGAGCAATCTACACAGAGAGGTCACTTTGGCGACTTCATGTTTCAATTGGCTCACTTAAAATGTTAAACAATTATAAAAAAAAAACAGAAAATTTGAATTTATTTTGATTGCCTTAATATATAATTGTTTGAACATCAAACAACAATATCTACTAGATAGTCTGGTGGTCACCATGCTTCCGTCCATATTATGAAACTGTCAAGAACTTTTTAGTCCTTTGCTTATTAATTAGTTTATTTACTCAACCTCGGAAGCACAGAAAAAAAAATGCCAAGTTGTTGAAATTAATGTAGAGGATTTGCATAAAGGATACTGGGTGTGTTCGGTCCCTGTACCCTTTCCGAAACGACGTGCGACTTCAGTCCGTAGACAATAACCGAATTTTTTGAATGCAAAACCAAAAGTTGATGATGATCAATGCTCTCATGAAGAAAATTAACACCGAATTTCATAATCATTTAAAATACCAATTGAAACTAAAACTCACAGAACCAAATCTATGACAATAACATGATACTTTAAACCAACATTTATGATTTGATATCATAAATAAAAAAAAACAATCCGTGAATTCATAAAAAATTAGTATGGATAAGACATGAATTCAATATTTAATAATCATGCATCTTTGTTGACACGTTGAAATACCAGAATCATGGAGTTTTTCTTCATGGAAGATCACAAATAAATACTTCAGAAAAAAAAAACTTTAAAACTCCATGAATCAAAGTAAACCTTAGAATTCCTTGAATCATACATGAATTGATCATGGGTGGCTCTGATACCACTTGTAAGACTTAATTATTTATGCCTAGACATGTTTCTAATTCCTTGAACATCATGTAGACAAAGTCAATATTACCAAGAAACATGTTCTTCATCAAGCACAAATCCAAAACCAATAATCTCATGCCAATTCAAGATGACTAATGAATGCGGAAGCGTACCCGGAGGATCCATGAAGTCTTGATGAAAATGATGATGTTCTTGATAGAGTAGTGATCTTCCAATTGTAGATTCTCCTTGGCCTTAGTTCCTCCTCTAATGGGATGAAGAGAATTGAAATTCTTTGTATTTTGTTATGTCTACAATTGGGGACCATAACCCTTTATTTATAGGAATTGCATGTCCTTTCATGAAGAGTGATGTCCCTTCGAATTCAAACTCTTTCATGAAGAGTCATGACTATCCATACATTTCTTATTTCTAATTTTGCCCATCATAAAAATAGAAATAAGACCTTATGGTATCTACACAATAATTTTCATAACAATTATGTCCTTAGCCATAAACCTTACTTGAATTTGATCACTTTAATTTGACTAATTAAAAATACACATTTAAACATTACAAGTGTGACCCAAAAATTTCTAACACACACCACATTGTCAAACCTATGTCCAAGACCTTCCTTGAACCTCAAGCAAGAATATACGGTCATCAATCCATCTCTTACCATCTCTAACAAGCTTTAGAGTTGTTACTGTCTGTGACACCCCTCGCCGTGATCTCCTTCACAAGTAATGTACAATCGTTTCTAATTAAATAAAAAAGAATAGAAAGGGTTAATTTTTAAAAAAAATTATCACAATAAAGCTATATTAATAAAAATCAAACCTGATCAAAGACTATCTTTCTTGGTAACAGAAAAACAACATATAGGAATTTTCATAAATGCAAATTATCCTTCAATAATAATTAACGAAGTCCAGTAAAAAAAAACGAAGCCGAATATCTAGACTTTTTTGGTAAAGTTATAATTTTTATTTAACAAATATTTTTAATTTTCAAAGTATAAACATATTTTTGTTGAAATTATTGTGTAGTCTCCTTTTTCCTTTCTTTATTAAATACGATAAAGGGGTCTCTATTAGTTACATATCATAGTAATATATTATTTTATTATTAATTTTTGTACAATAAAAAAATAATTTTTTTAGCGAATATATTTTTAGGCCAATAAGGAAAATATATTTTATTGCTTCATATGTAAGATAAAATCTTGTTGTCTTGCGTGAGTTAACATATACATATTTTTTAATAATACATAACCAAAAAAAGGTTAAATATTTTAATAATATATTACAATCTTTGTTTAAAACTAGTGATTAAATATAATTAAATTATGGCAAAAACAAGTATGTCTTTGAAAATAATTTATACAATAATTTTATTTACCTGTTAAAAAATTTTATACAATATTTTATTTTCTTTATAGTGAAAATTATATTAATAAATTAATAAATAATATAATAAACTAATTTGAATTAACTTTAAAACATAAGTTAAAATATATTTATTATGATAACATTTTTTAATGGCCTAAAAAAATTAGGGAAAGTATTAATTTTCAACTTATATAAAATATTTATAAGAATAATATATTAATATAATTATTGTAAAAAAATATATTAATATAATATGTAACTAATAACATATAAACTTCTATGTATACCTATTTTAATAAAGAGAAAAAAAACTACTCGGATAAATTAAATAAAAAATTAATATCTATGAATTAAAAACATAAAACAATTTAATAATAAATAATATAATTTTAACAAAAAGTCAAGAAACGTAATATATCTTTACTAAAAAAGGAAATTAATTTTTTCTCTTTATATTTGAATGAGTCTTAGTTGCTCTCTTTCTAATAAAAAAATTATAAGTTCAGTCGTTAGGTTAAACCAAAATTGCAGTGAAAAATTGGTATAAGAGTGAAATTTGACACACGTGTATATATCTATTGTGTTAATATCTAGTCTATATATATAAATTTTTTTGGACAAAATCAAGTCTATATTATTTTAAAGTTCCTTGTTATCATACTAAAATATATTGGAAAAATAAAAAAACGTTTGCAAATGGTTTTCTCAATTAATCACAAAACTTTGCTTCAAAAATATAGTATAAATTTTTTTAATACTTGTATTATATTTTCATAATTATAAAATAAAAGAGAAATATATGAAAAAACAGAAAATGTGAATAATTTGTTCTAATATTTACTTTTGTACACAGGTTGACATTCTATGACTTAGGTATCGAGGTAACAAATATGGGGTATTGCGTGAACAACGTATTTGAAGTAGCTAAGTCTTGTAATGAACTCGCACTTGTATGTGATGATCCTTCAAAATATGTATTTGGGATAGTATACATCCAACTGAAGTAACCTATAATTACATTGTTAGGTAATTGGAATTACAAGCCCTGCCCAAGTTCCTACTTTAATAGCAGTGGCCATGTAATGTTGGCAATGGAAAAGTGATGTTCAACACAGGGGCAATGTCAGGAATCAATTTATCATTAGAGAACCTACCAGTGAGAACCTTGCCTAATGTTATGATGTAGTTGTTGTTGCCTGGATCTGTAACACCCAATTTTTCATTATTTACTGTTTTTATATCTGTAAAATAAAAAGAAACGTTTATAATTTTATTTTTAAACTTAGAAAATGATTTTGGATAAACCAAGGTCAAATTCATACTCTACTTTACCGTAGAGAGCTACGATTCAATTTTGGGTCGAAAATTCAAACGAAAACCGGTCAGCGATTTATTGACAGTAAGATTTTACTGCTCAAATGACCTAATTTTGACTCGTGAACGAAACACTTAAGGTTTTTATGAAGTTTCCAACTTCTCTGGCTTTTTTAAAATTTTTCACTTAAAAAGTGAAATAATATATATTATGCAGGCGTTATACAAAATCGGGTAAACGACAGAGCTGAAAACGGGATTTGCAGGACCTGCTAATGGATAAATAGGATGACAAATCATGATGAGTCACAAGGGGTGAGTCATGGGATGACTCCTTATTGTCATGATGGTTTTAGGAGGAAAAGACTAAATTACCCTTAATGTTGGTTTTATTCGCAAGTTTGCCATTGTACAAGATTACTAAATTACCCTTGAATTTTTGTGTTTTGGACACAAAACCCCTTGCTTCCCCACGGCACAAACCAGCCCAAGAGTCCATTTCCACTTCTATAAAAGCCCAAGTCATCTTCTTCATCCAAACTTTGTTCATTTTCACCATTGAAACACTAAGAAACCTAGACTTGATTTGTGAAGGAAGTAGGAGATTTCTTGCTCATTTATTGACTTCAAGAGGTAAACCATTCTCATCATCCTTATTTAGCAACATGTTCTTCATTGAATTTTTCATTTTGAAGTCTTTTTCAATATTATGCTTTTTATGTTTTCGAGATTCATAAATTCATAGAAAATCATAGGAAAATCCATTTGGCATGAAAACAATTTCTATAATCCTATTACTGCCTCTATATTCTAGATCTAGAAGCTTGCATCAAACAAATTTTTCGAACCCTTAAAACCTAAAGAGGCCGAACCTATACTCTAGAAAACTAGGGTTTTGTTCCAATTTTTCTTAACTAGTTTGTCATGATTCAATCTTATTAGTTGAATAGGTATTGAATCTATATTGTATGAACCAAATGAAGGTCTCTAAGCCATTTTATTTATCATGTCCGAAATTCATTTGATGAGGGATTGGAAGATTTAAATTCAATCTTTGTTCAATAATCATTGATTTAAGGTTTTAAGTGATTATAAATCACTAATCCAAGAGTTTAGAAATTTTAAGGATTTTGAACCCCAAAGTCAGACCTTGACCGAAACCAACATGTAGGATTTTAGTCTTGATTTAGTTGTTTGTTTGTTGATTGAGTGTTATGTTTAATGAAGGATAAGCTAAGTTATCAGATACGCGTGTTATCGGCGTTACTTGGATTTCCGACAAACTTTTTCTCAGAGATACTTTGCTTTCAGGTAAGGGGAAAGCCTGAGGGATTTTTCCGATAGCCATGTGTAATTGTTACTGTGTGTCTTAATTATGGTGTGTAAATATTTATTTTGTAGTTAGCATTATTTACTTATTGATTATGTGCTGTTAACTATTTGATTTAACTACATTTAATTATTTGTTGTATTTGGTGATATGTTTTAAATTTCTAAGTGTCACATTATTGATATTAAATAATTGTTGATGTGGATTGTGAGTTTGAAAGCCTGACAGCGGTCCGAGCTCAATTAAATAAAAGTTAAAAGCAGTTAAAAGCTTTTTTATGAATTAATGAGTTTAATCCAATGGAAATAGTAATATAATGTTACCCAGTTATTTATTTAATGAAAAATGGGAATAAGTGAAAATTAATATTATTTTAATCATTTAACAGCGAAAGAACGTTTTATGAGCCATAGTGAGGACGTAACCGTGAAAATATTTTAGCACTGCTAATTTTCACCTGAGTAATTTATAAATATTATAGTCCTATTTTACGACAAAGAGTCCTATTACAGTGTTGGAAAAATTAATTTACGACAAAGAGTCCTATTTTTACTTAAATGCGTCTTGAAATGCGAAAACGCATGCATAATTCCGTCAATATTTACCATAGTGGTTTTAAAGGGTATTATTGAGAATTTGTCTCAAATAAGGTTTTACAATTCAAATCATTGATTTTTGAACAAAAATAAGATTTAAGGAATTTTGTTAAGTTTACAAAACGAATTTCCAACGTAAAAGGATTTTCGGTAAACCTAGAGTTATTTCCATAAACTTGGATAGGTGGAGGAAACTTTGATTTTGTTTTGTTTTTCACAGAACGAAAATGGTTTAAACGAACCTAGCAACCGAGACGTCGGGTCTAGAGTTCTAAGATATGGGCCCGGGGTCCGAAGAGGACATTATGGACTATAATGTCCTATAAACCGTATATTTGGTTTTGTGCACTAAAATCTACACGTCCAAGACTGGTGCATCGGTCTGGATTTTGTGATTTGTACACCTTTTGACTTGGAGTCAAATATTTTGGAATGAGGTATTAAACTTGAATGTTTAAATTGGTGATTTAGTCGTGAGACTTGTAGCTCCGACAACTAAAGATTAATCACAAATAAAACAACGAGAACAAAACGTTTTACATGCATTACAGGGCAGACATGCCTTTGCATAGGACTTGAATGCTTGATGGCAAGTATTCATGCAGTTTGCGTCACTGTGCCTTGATGGATATACTACCACGTAGACCATGTGCTATATGTAGTCACCACTTTGCCTTGAGTTGGACTGTGGAATGGTCAATAGAACTTTGCCCTATCGGGCATGATTATTCCTTTATTTGCAACTAGAGCCTGATCAGCTCATTCACTTGTTGGTTGGAGCTCCGGAGATTAGGTCTCAAAGTTAGTTGTGGAATATTGAAGTGTCATCGTTTTTAAAACGGTTACGACTGTCGGGTATGAAACCCATTGATAATATATATTGTTTATCTGTGAATATACATGTTAAGTGGTAATTGAGAGTCGTATATGTGGTTATCGTTGTAAAATCCATATATTGGTACTCACCCTTGCATGTTTTATTGTTGGTCTTCTTTTTGTATGGGTATTGTTATTATCTGAGTTTAGATGGATCCGGCAATGCCGTTGGCACATACGGGGGTTCGAAGCCTCCATTTTGAGGATGCAGATAACGTAAATGCATGGGTGATCCACCCAGGAGCCCATGTCGTTCGTTATACTAGGCACGTACACACTTTATATCGCACGATGGAGACGGGGCCTCAGAGGGAGCATAGATCTATGGAGACGATTGAAGTATCTCTACCTCCTTTGTGGCTACTTGTACAGTATCTGGTCGACCATGGACAGCCTGAGGCTCAGCCCATAGCTGAGGCAGCACCTGAGCCAGCTCCAGAGGAGATTGTAGTGGACCCAGAGGAGATGGTTATTGATCCCGAGGAGGATCCAGAGGAGTACGTAGAGGATGTACCTGAGTACATACCTTTGGACGATGATGACGATTCACCTGATGAGGGTGTTGCCGCGTCTTCATCCGACTCATCGGTGGTGAATGGGATTAATCCCGGTCTTCCCAATGGGTACCATTAGTCTATGACCAGCTGTAGGTGGTTACATTTTTGGGGTAGTGATTTCGTTAGTCTTTTTGGCTACTGAGAGCCATGATTTTTGTATATGGCCTTAGACGTTTCACTATGTGTCCTTATGTTTTTATTTTCGTTCTTAGCTTGCAGAATGGCCTGTTCCGATAAAGGCCCTACATAGTTTATCCTTTGTACAAAAATGATTATGCATATATATATATATATATATATATATATATATATATATATATATATAGTGTGTTACTTATGTCGTTGTATGCTGTTAGATGTGGTCAAGTTAAGAAGAAAAGGAAAAAATTTTATCACGAATTTTGGTATTAATTGAAGTATTAGAAAACGTTATTTTCCGAAAGTAATCAACATAATTGAATTTTATTTTCCACAACGTGTTACTGTTTGATGATCCTAGAAGGGGTGTCACATTTGTGGTATCAGAGTTGGTCGAGTCTTTCGGGAATGTTGGGGAATAAGTCTGTTGTGTTAATGTTGTGTGTTCTCTGATTAAGAATTGTTTAAAATTAATTCTTAGAAGTAATGTGTGCTAACGAGTAAGTTTACGTTTCAGTTTCTGGTTTTGGTTTAACTGATTGTGATTTTCAGGTCAGTTATGGAACCAGTTGTTGAACCAGAAGCTGTACTTGGACGTGGACGCGGCCGTGGAAGGGGCCGTAGAGGCGGTCGTGTTGGCGGCCGTGGTAATATGAATGAGGATTATGAGGGAGGTGTGGATTATGCGGCTTAGGCAATGGAGAGTGTGGCAGCTGTAATTGCAAACCAAACTGCATCCATGAATGCTCAGAATCTACAAGTTGCGGAAGGCAAGGCTTTGATGGCGTTTCGAAGCCAAAATCCTTCACAATTTTGTGTAGATGCTGACCATGAGAAAGCTGATCTATGGATTCATGAGCTGGAGAAAATTTTTGAGCTAGTGACTACTCCGGCAGAGGTTTGGGTTACCTATGCTGTTTTCCTATTGATAGGAGATGCGGAGTACTGGTGGAGAGGTGCTCGACAGTTGCTGGAAGTTGCTCAACAGGAAATTACTTGGGATGTGTTTAAAACCACATTTCTGAATAAGTATTTTCCAGAAAGTGTTCGGATTGAGAAAGAACAAGAGTTTTTGCGATTGTATCGTGAGGATCCGCGGTGGGGGAATTTACGGCGCAGTTCGAGTCGCTTGCTAAATATTTCTATTTCTTCCAAGCACAACCAAATGAGAGTTGGAAATGTGAGAGGTTCGAAGCTGGTCTGAGGTTCGAGATCAAGGAATTTGTACTACCATTGCAGCTCAGGAATTTTCAAGAGCTAGTTGAGATGAGTAGGAAGATAGAATTGATGAAAAGGGGAAGAGACAACAGAGGAAATACTGGAGGACCTTCTCGAACCAAGAGCCAGTATCAGAATAAGAACCAGAGTCAGAAAGGGAAGCAGGATCAGAGGAAGCCTTATTTCCGACCACCGGGAAATAACCAAAACCAGAATCAGCAACAAAACCGTTCAAATGTTACTGCCACAGGAAGTGGAGGCCAAAAGAATCAGAATCAAGGCCAATTTAGGAGATGCTATAAGTGTGGGGATCAAAGTCATATGGCGGATAAGTGTTCAATAGTGGGAATCAAATGTTTTAATTGCAATCGTTGGGGACACTTTACTAGAGATTGCATGACACCAAAGAGTGAATTTGCTGTCAACAACACTAGGACCAATAAACCGACGGCGAAGGGGAGAGTTTACACTCTGAGTGGAGCTGAGGCATCGAACTCTGAGGATCTTGTACAAGGTGACTGTGACATTGGCGGTAATCTCTTAAATGTACTTTACGATTAGGGTGCGACGCATTCATTTATTTCGATGGATTGTGCGAAACTGTTGAAATTACCTGCTTCTTCATTACCATATGATCTTATTGTTTCAACTCCAACTGCTAAGCCAGTTACTGTCAATACTATATGCTTGAACTGTCCTATTATTATTCAGGATAGACATTTTCTTGTTGATCTGATTTGTTTGCCTTTAATATAGTTAGGTGTAATTTTAGGCATGGATTGGTTATCTTCTAACCATATTCTTATAGATTGTGCCCATAAAACCTTAATTTTTCCTAAGGATGAGATTTCTGGATTTTTGTCTGCTAGTCAAGTAAAAGCTTCTTTGAAAAAGGGAGATCAAGGATACATGTTACTATTTTCCTTAGACGTTAAGAATGATTTAGACTTACAGTCCATACCTGTCATCAATGAGTTCCTGGAAGTTTTCTTGAAGATGTACCGGACTACCACCTGTTTGGGACATAGAGTTCGCGATTGATCCGCATATCGCACCGGACCGATATCCATGGCACCATATCGTATGTCGCCATCTGAGCTAGAGGACTTGAAAGAGTAGTTAGTGGAACTGATGAGGAAAGAATTCATTAGACCCAGTGTATCTCCATGGGGAGCTCCAGTTTTACTGTTACGGAAAAAAGACGGGACTTCTCGTTTATGTGTGGATTTCAGACAGTTGAATAAAGTAACGATCAAGAACAAGATTCCGCTTCCGAGGATAGATGACTTAATGGATTAGTTATGAGGAGCAGCGGTTTTCTCAAAGATCGGCTTGCGATCGGGTTATCATCAGATTCGCGTGAAGGAGGAGGATATCCCGAAAATAGCATTTCGGACACGCTATGGGCATTATGAGTATCTTGTGATGCCGTTTGGAGTGACGAATGCTCCTGCTATATTCATGAATTACATGAAAAGGATTTTTCGTCCCTATCTAGATCAGTTTGTTGTTGTTTTTATAGACGACATTCTAATTTATTCTCCTAGTGAAGAAAAGCATGCTGAACATCTCAGTGTGGTTCTTCAAATTTTAAGGAGAAACAGTTATATGAAAACATGAAAATGTGAATTTTGGTTAAACCAAGTTCAATTTTTAGGTCACGTTATATCGAATGAAGGAATCGTGGTGGATCCGTCAAAAGTTGAAGCCAGTGTGCAAAAGGACCAAGCATTCAAATGGACCGAAGCGTGTGAAGAAAGTTTTCAAGAGTTAAAGAGAAGGTTGACCACGCCACCGTGTTAGTGTTACCTGATCCTAAGGAACCTTTCGAGGTATACTGTGATGCTTCACATCAAGGGTTAGGTTGTGTACTAATGCAGAACCGGAAAGTCGTAGCTTATGCTTCAAGGCAGTTGAAGGCTGACGAAAGGAATTACCCTACTCATGATTTGGAGTTAGCAGCGGTGGTTTTTACGTTAAAGATCTGGAGACATTATCTGTATGGATCGGCGTTTAATGTTTTCAGTGATCATACAAGTTTAAAATATCTTTTTGATCAGAAGGAGCTCAACATGCGGCAAAGACGCTGGTTAGAATTTCTGAAGGATTATGATTTTCAACTACTGAATCATCCTGGGAAAGCAAACGTAGTAGCGGATGCCTTGAGTAGAAAGTCTATGCATATGTCTACAATGATGATTAAGGAACAAGAATTGTTAGAACAATTTCGAGATATGAGGTTGACAGTTAAGACGTCACCAGGAAAGCTTTGTTTTGGTATGATTACTGTTTCCAATCAATTGATGGAACAAATACTGGAGAAACAAGAAAGTGATCAATACCTACAAGGGGAAAGGGAATTGGTACGAAAAGGAGTGGTATGGGAGTTTAAAGAAGGAACAGATGGAATTCTAAGGTTCTACGAAACGATTTGTGTACTTAAAGATGCTGAACTTAGAAAGTTAATTTTGGAGGAAGCTCACAAGAGTAAATTAAGTTTACATCCAGGAGCTACCAAAATGTACCAAGATCTCAAACAGTTATATTGGTGGTATGGAATGAAGAAAGACGTAATGGCATATGTAGCGTCGTGTTTGTCTCATCATAAGGCTAAAGTTGAACATCAAAGGCCAGCAGGACTGCTACAATCTTTGGACATTCCAGAATGGAAATGGGATAGAATTGCGATGGACTTTGTAACAAGTTTGCCGAGAACTAAAAAGGGGTATGATGCTATATGGGTAATAGTCGACCGACCGACCAAGTCAACTCACTTTTTGTCTATTAATATAAGGTATTCAATGGAGACATTAGCTTAGTTATATATTAAAGAGATTGTTAAATTACATGGTGTGCCTTCGAGTATTATTTCGGATCGTGATCCGAGATTTACGTCAAGGTTTTGGCAAAGTATACAAGAGTCGCTGGGAACGAAACTCAGATTGAGTTCAGCTTATCATCCACAAACAGATGGACAATCAGAGAGGACAATCCAGTCACTGGAGGACCTGTTGAGGGCATGTGTTTTGGAACATACTGGAAGTTGGGATGAATTTTTTCCATTGATAGAATTCACCTACAACAACAGTTTCCACTCAAGCATAGGAATGGCACCCTATGAAGCTTTGTATGGTTGACGATGCAGAACACCTTTGTGTTGGTACCAAGATGGTGAAAGTATACTATTGGGACCAGATATCGTGCAATGCATAAATGTAAAAGGTAAAGATGATTCAAGAGAAAATGCGGACAACTCAAAGTAGACAGAAAAGTTATGCAGACAAAAGGCGACGACCTCTTGAGTTTGAGGAAGGCGATCATGTGTTTTTGAGAGTCACGCCAATGATTGGGGTTGGCAGAGTAATTAAATCCAGAAAACTCACGCCAAAATTTATTGGACCTTACCAAATTTTTTGTCGCTCGGTCTAGTAGCTTACAAAATTGCCTTACCACCATTTCTTTCCAATTTCCATGATGTTTTTCATGTATTACAATTGAGGAAATATATTCCAGATCCATCTCACGTAATCGAACCCGATATAGTAAAATTAAAAGAGAACTTGTCTTATGAGACTACACCTGCATTTAATCGCGGACAAGACGATTAACGGCTCAGGGGGTAAACAAATTTCCTTAGTCAAGGTTATTTGGGATAATACAACTGGAGAAGCAACTTGGGAAGTAGAAGACAAGATGAGGTTGCAATACCCTAAACTTTTTACAGGTACGTTATTTCGGGGACGAAATTCTTTTTAGTGGGGTAGTATTGTAACACCCTTTTTCATCATGTCTCGCTTTTATATCAAAAAAATAAACGAAACGTTTATAATTTTATTTTTAAACCTAGAAAATGATTTTGGATAAACCAAGCTCATATTCATACTCTACTTTACCGTAGAGAGCAACGATTCGATTTTGAGTCGAAAATACAGAAGAAAATCAGTCTGCGATTTATTGACAGTGAGATTTTACTGCTCAAATGACCTAATTTTGACTCGTGAACGAAACACTTAAGGTTTTTATGAAGTTTCCAACCTCTTTGGCTATTTTAAATTTTTCACTTAAAAAGTGAAATAATATATATTATGCGGGCGTTATACAAAATCTGAAAACGATGAAGCCGAAAACGGATTTGCGGGACCCGCTAATAGATAAATAGGATGTTAAATCATGATGAGTCACAAGGGGTGAGTCATGGGATGACTCCTCATTGTCATAATGGTTTTTAGAAGGAAAAGACTAAATTACCCTTAATGTTGGTTTTATTCACAAGTTTGCCATTGTACAAGATTACTAAATTACCCTTGAATTTTTGTGTTTTGGACACAAAACCCTTGCTTCCCCATGGCCCAAACCAGTCCAAGAGTCCATTCCCACTTTTATAAAAGCCTAAGTCATCTTCTTCATCCAAACTTTGCTCATTTTCACCATTAAAAGACTAAGAAACCTAGGCTTGATTTGTGAAGGAAGTAGGAGATTTCTTGCTCATTTCTTGACTTAAAGAGGTAAACCATTCTCATCACACTTATTTAGCATCATGTTCTTCATTGAATTTTTCATTTTGAAGTCTTTTTCAATATGATGCAATTTAGGGTTTCTAGATTCAAAAATTCATAGAAAATCATAGGAAAATCCATTCGACATGAAACCAATTTCTATAATCCTATTATTGCCTCTATATTCTAGATCTAGAAGCTTGCATCAAAGAAAATTTTCGAACCCTGAAAACCTAAAGAAGCCGAACCTATACTCTAGAAAACTAGGATTTTGTTCCAATTTTTCCTAACTAGTTTGTCATGATTCAATCTTATTAGTTGAATAGGTATTGAATCTATATTGTATGAACCAAATGAAGGTCTCTAAGCCATTTTATTGATCATGTATGAAATTCATTTGACGAGGGATTGGAAGATTTAAATTCAATCTTTGTTCAATAATCATTGATTCACTAGTGGAAAATATACATTAGACTCGTAAAGGTTTACGCCGCTTAACCAAAAGCTAGACGTTAAAAAGGAGGCGGTGGCAGTTTTGTAAATATCAGGCTTCATTATTTCAATTTTAACGCCATTGTTTTAATGACCGACGCAAAAGTGAGTGACTCACTTTTTAACGCCGCTTCAATAAAGAACCGACGTTAAAAGTGAATATTTTAACGCTACTCGATAAAGAAATGACGCTATAAGTAAAGTCTCTTCACTTTTAACGCTACCCTACATCAACAGACGTTAAAAGTTATTTTAATAAATTTTTTTATCTAGTATCCGATTCCTTCCGCATTGCCTTCCTCAAAGTTTCAGTTTCACATGATCATTGCTTTGATGTTTTGTGTTTCTGTTTTGAAAACTAAAATATATGTGCGAAGTATAAGTTGAATCAATAACCCAAACTGGATCTCATTCATGAAGTGTAATACAGACTGATCGATACAAAAGATTGAAAGGGTTTAAAATCCTATAAAAAGTTACATTGAAAGGGTTTAAAATCCTATAAAAAGTTACATTGAAAGGGTTTAAAATCCTAAACATTAAAGCTACATCCCATCGTAGAGTTTTATGAAATATGCCAAAGTGGAAAACTATATATACTCCAAGACCTCGTAAAACTGGGGCGTGAGAGAGCTCAAGAGAGAGGCAAAAACAGGTGCACCAGATCCGTTTCAAGCAAAGGCAGTGGTTCCAGAGACTTCCAAGACGGCCACTTGCTGCCAAAGCCGAGGTTTTGGAACCGTGACCCCCGAGCACCCGATTAGCCCTCCAAAGAAATGATTCTCCTAAGGTGATAAGGTGAGCAACTCACACAATGTAATTTACTCAGACTTATCACCCATGCAATGTAATTTACTCAAACTCGTGAAGTTGTTTGATCATTAAGACAAAGAAATTTGAGTCTAGGAATAGGAAGAAAGAGTGATGAAGTTAATCTCCACGGTAGAGCCATATTGTGAAGCATAAAATTAAAAGGATGGAAGGAAGCTATTTATAGGAGCAGGGGATGAAGTTACTAAGCTATTCTGATTTTGAAGAAAACTTACCTATAAACTTAATGCTCATTAAGAGGATTGAGTTACAAGGTGCATGGGTAAGTAGCACAGTACAGTCAAAGGAATAAATGTTTTTGCAGATATCTATACACTTTTAACGCCGCTTTTTAAAAACTGACGTTAAAAGTGTTTTTAATAAAAAATATTAATTGTTAACGTCAGGTTTTTATACAACCAACGTTAAAAGTTTGATTTTTACTTCAGTTAAATAAATAGCTGACGTAAATAATCATATATATTATACACGTGCAGAATGAATATTGGAAATAATGTAATTAATACACGGGAACTTGGCAGTCATCAAATAAGTTGACGTTAAAAATGAGGTGGTGGGTAAACTATTTGCGTCAGTTCTATAAATAATCGACGTAAATAATTATGAAACTCATTTCATTGGTTGTCATGTCCCTGTTGTCCCTCTTAACGCATATCACTCCATATAGTACTGCAGTTTATTTCTAAACCTTTTTTTTATACAAGTTTATTTTTAATTTTTATTAATTAGCTTGAATTAGTAAACAAATTATTGTGCAAATTAAAATAAATAAACACTTAACATAAAACAAGTTATATGTATAATCAAATCGTATGACATTGAAGCGATTCATAAGTTAAAATTACATGATTAAAAGATAAAAAATTTCTGCAACATAGCCCTAAAATATAAAAAAGTTTCTGCATCAACATCATTTTCTTCTCACCCTGTCATCGTAAACTCCAATGGATGCATCACCTCCCTCACTTGAATTCCATGATGCAAAGTAAATCCTCGAGTCACTAGCAAATGAAAGCAAAGTGAAATGGATCTTTGCATCTTTCTTCTTCAGTGGAGTTCCTTGATGCATCATCTTGAATCCACAATCACTTGCTTCCAAAGCAAAGTGAAAGGGATGACGGGGATGAAATAAAGTGAGAGAATCACATTACGTGATTCACCCAACCTTAATATCCATGCAATGTAATTTACTCAAACTCTGAAGTTGTTTGACCATTAAGACAAAGTCCGTTGAGACTAGGAATAGGAAGTAAGAGTGATGAAGTTAATCTCCACTACAGAGCCATATTGTGAAGCAGAAAATTAATTAAAAGGAGATGGAAGCTAGGAAGCTATTTATAGGAGCAGTGGATGAAGTTACTAAGTTATTCTGATTTTCTTGAAAACTTATCTATAAACTTAATGCTCATTAAGAGGATTAGGTACAAAGGTGAATGGGTAAGTAGCACAGTAGTCAAGGGAATGAATGTTTCTGCAGAAACTAATAAACCTTTAACGTCCGTTGTCTAACACAACTGACGTAAGAAGTTGTGAGTGTTTTTAACGTCAGTTTCTTAATACAACTTACGTTAAATATATGACATTTACCGCCAGTTATTACTAACAACTGACGTAATAAGTGTGAGAGTTTTTAACATCAGTTTATTAAGACAACTGATGTTAAATATATGATCTTCAATGTCAGGTTTTACCAAAAACTGACGTAAAATGTTGTTTTATTTTAATTATAATGTTTACCCCCGCGCGCCTTCTCCACTTCTCTACGTCTTTTCTCTTTTCATCACGCTCAACCCTCACTCTCGCTCTCACTCTGCCCTAATCGCGCGCTCATCTCCACCGCAACCACCGCGAAGGCTTCTTCGCCACCACCGTGAGGTACACTCTTAACCCCTAACTCTGTCTTTCCCGCTCCTTCTTTGCAATAACTTGACATCTCTCTTTCCCCTGGCCTTCCCGCGCACTAACTCTCATTGTCCCTCTGCTCTCAGTAACCACATCGAACGTTGGCCACCACTCGAGCTTCCCCCCCACCACCACGCGAGCGCCTATTTCTGGTGAGTCTTTAATTAGGGCACATTTTTTTATTCACGGTTTTGAGTGCATGCATGTTGCTCTCACTGGTTTGAAACTGTAGTCTCGATGAGTTGAAACTTGAAACCGTGAGTTTGAGTTGTTTGGAATGTCTCTATTTTTGGTTTTGAGTGTATGTTGAAACTGTAGTCTCGTGAGTTGTAACTTTAAACCGTGAGTTTGAGTTGTTTGGAATGTCTCTATTTTTGGTTTTGAGTGCATGTTGCTCTGCTTTGGTTGATCTCTCACGGCCGTGATGCTCATCACGGCTAGGCCGTGATCAGCCCCGCCTATGAGGGTCTGATTCAGTTGGCACGTTACGGCCGTGATGTCGGCCGTGACCATGCTTGGCAATGTTCAAAAACTATAGTTTTCAATCTCCCGTATTGTCCTTATATTGGATATATAGATGTTTTGTATATCTACAGACCTATCTAGTTATTTTTATTTATACTTATGTATTTATTTTGAGTTATAACCTATGTTAATACATATATATTGTTTTTGAACAGGCATACATATGGATCACTCTGATAGCCCACATGCACAGGAGGACACTTGTTGGGGTTTCGCAGACCCGATCACGCCTACGCCCGCGATTCTAGTGTAAGTTTACATGCATGTTATATACTGTCTTTAGTCCTTCTTGTTAATGTAAGTTTATAATGTTACAACCCTCTATTTTATCATTTTTTTTGTCCATACGTACATCACAGGCTCATAAGAAACGGGTAGAGGAGCCACCTCGTTGAAGAAACTAGAGAAGGACAGCAGAGCGGACGTAAGCTTGAGGTGTCCTTCGATGCTAATCTAAATGCCCAGGGACCCCGTGCTAAAGAATTTAATAAGTGGGTGTTTCTACAAGCGAAGCAAGACGTAAGCATCAACTACAACCATCGGAATGACGTTCCCACGTAACGTTAAGGATCAGATTTGGGAGGCTATCACGGTATTTTACCTTTACATTCGTTTGATTTACATTATTAGATAATTATCCGAGTTATAATCCATCCAGTTGTTATATATGTATCTAATGTGTAGGTAGCTTGGATCGTGCCAAATGACGAGGATCATCGCCATAAATGTATGAAAATGGCATCAAAGCGTTGGAATGGGTTCAAGCATGATCTTACCAGGTACTATCTATCCGGGAAGAAGCGGCTTGATAAAATATTCTCGAATTATCCCTGGATTGATCGTGATACTTGGGATATGTTTGCCAGGAGTCGACAGGGATGAAGAATTTCAGGTTGGTTGATTACGTTAATTTTGTATGCTTATTATAGATCATTTAACTATATTTAATTATGTGTTTTTGTTTGAATAGACTAAGGCAAATAAGGGTCGGCAGAATCAAAGCGAAGAACGCTCCACCGCCACACCATGTCTCAGGGTGGGTACCATACTCGGATCCAAGCAGATGATGGCGGATAGGTCGAGGGCGAAGCGGGAAGAGCACTCTGCTAGGATTGAAAGAGGAGAGGTGCTCGAGGGCACACCATCAAGTCCTCCGTCGGACATCGACCGCGAGGATGTCTCGAGTTAGCCTACGCATGATAAAGGCGGGATCTTTTAAAGTCGATGCCACTCGCGAAGTGGCGTATAAGATTGTAAGTAAATAATTAACTTGATTTCAATTGATATTTGTATAGATACTTGCAACACTTTTCACTTGCACGTTTTTTCATTTTTTTTCATTGTAGATGGATCTTAAAGCAAAATCCTCCCGGGCGCATTCGTCCCTTCGGACGGCAGGACGCCTTGATGATCGCTCTAGGCAAGAAAGACCATCCTGGTCGGGTTCTCGTGTTCCCGGGAACGTGACCATCAAACAATATTATGGCAAGTCTGCTTCACGAAAGCGGGTGGTCAATGAAGCATCAATTTTGGCTGACATTACTCAAAGACCTCATGACCAACCCAGATATTACATCACATCCGATGCAAGGCTTAATAGCCAACCCAGAATTCAAGCAGCGCTTGCTGAGAGCTTTCCTCCGCTCGGTACATCCCAGGACACCGCAAGGCTTGCCAACGCTTCACATGTGAGCACAAAAGAGAGTTTTAGTATGGCACATGTGGAGGACGATGTGTTGGCGGCTAGGGAGCGGGAGTTGGAAGTCCAGCGCCATGAGCATGAGTTGGAAATGAAAAGGCGTGAGCTTGAGTTGGACTCCAAACGACGTGAGCTCGAAATGTTAGCAAAGGTATTTATTCATTATTAATGTCCAAAATAGTCAAATAATTACTTGTGTTTTTTTAATTATCAAAAACTTATATATTTTATTTTCCTAAATCGAAGGCCAAGTCGACGTCGGTGCAACTGTCACCTATCACTCGCTTGTTCTCACTTGGTGAGGATTATGCGTATGAGATTTTTGAATGTCCATTGGAGCACGATGGATGGGTGGCACACCCAGATCAACAGAGGATATTTTCCTTCGTTGGTGACGATCTCTGAACGCTGCAGAAATAACGTCTGGATGAACAAAGAATGTCATCACTACCGTGCACGTAAGTTAATTTTAATTTTATAACTTATTTATTTTTGGTATTTTTCCATTTAATAATTTATTTTAATTTCAATATATATATTATGTAATTAACATCCACACCCTTTTCATATCTTAGGTATCTCCATCGTCTTCGACTTGATAAGGGCGTTGCATCGCTTTACGGTTTCTTAGATCCGTCAATCCTTCCGCCCGAGTTCTTTGTCAGGCGATGCATTGAGTAAATACATAGGGAAGGTGTTGGGAGACAATCCGAAAGAATTATATCTGGCTCCCTACTGTATGAATGACCATTGGCGCGTTGTTGGTACTTCACCCGTCTAGGCATACTGTCATATTCTTCTGCTCTCTCCACCATGATCCGCCACCGAAGGTGGTGGAAGCTGTAAATATGTAAGTAACTAATCTTAAATTAAATTTAAGTTTTAATATCAGTTGTTTTTAGATTATTACACACATGATAAATGAGTTTGTTAATTGATCGACATGATTATTTGTTTATGATAGCGCGCTGAAGGCGAGTAGCATAAGTTGCGCCAACAGGAGAAGTAGGACTTCTAAGGCTAAAGCAAATCCTGTATGGAACATCCTCAAGGTTTGGTAGTTTATTTATCAAATAATTATTATTATAATTAGTAATTTATGTGTATATTCAACTGACGTTGAAATTAATTTTGTTGGTAGTCTCGATTTCAACCTGACAGTTGGTCGTGCGGCTATTATGTGATGCTTCATATGCTGAACATAGTCTCCGCATCTATTACGGATGGATGGAAGAAGGTAATATTTAAACAACTTGTTAAATTATATATTATAGTTTTGAAGATGACTTGCATTGATGTTATTGTTATTATTTGAACGTGTCTAGGCATTTATCGACCAATCGCCTATTGAACAAGATGAGTTAAGAGACTTGAGGATGCGCTTCGCCGAATTCTTCTTCAAGTATGCGGCTGAAAAAGGAATTGCCAACATACCTCCGCACTACTTAGATAAATAGTTTTTTTGTTAGACTTTAGAAACTAATTAATAACATGTATATATATATATATCCTTAGATAGTTTTGTTTTTTAGACATTGGAACTAAAATTTATTTATATATATACATGGGTTTTGGTTTTAAGTCCCCCATTGTTCAATTTTCCTTTGCAATTCTGTAATGTGTGTGATATTCTGTGTTACTGGGACTGAATGCAGGGATAGCTGAGGGGAGTGATATTTTAAAACTGAATTTTAAAAAAAAAAAACTTATTAACGTCAGTTGTATCAAACAACTGACGTTAATAGTATTTTATAAAATATACAGTACTCTATTAACGCCGCTTGTTTATTACAATCGACGTTAAAATTAAACCTTTGACGCCGCTTCTTTAAAACAACCGACGTTAGTTTTAACAAAATCAACGTCCGTTGTATTAAAGAACCGACGTTAATAGTTTTATTTTAACGCTTCGTTTTGTTAAAGGAACCGACGTTAATAGTGTTATATTTAACGTCGGTTCTAAACCGACGTTAAAATAGTAACTATTAACGCCACCGTATTTACGCCGATCGAGATTCGACGTAAAAATCAATTTTAACTGACGTAAAAAGCACTTATTGCACTAGTGATTTAGGGTTTTAAGTGATTATAAATCACTAATCCAAGAGTTTAGAAATTTTAAGGATTTTGAAACCCAAAGTCAGCCCTTGGCCGAAACCAACATGTAGGATTTTAGTCTTGATTTAGTTGTTTGTTTGTTGATTGAATGTTATGTTTAATGAAGGATAAGCTAAGTTATCAGATACGCGTGTTATCGGCGTTACTTGGATTTCCGACGAACTGTTTCTCAGAGATACTTTGCTTTAAGGTAAGGGGAAAGCCTGAGGGATTTTTCCGATAACCATATGTAATTGTTATTGTGTGTCTTAATTATGGTGTGTAAATATTTATTTTGTAGTTAGCATTATTTACTTATTGATTATGTGCTGTTAACTATTTGATTTGACTACATTTAATTATTTCTTGTATTTGGTTATATGTTTTAAATTTCTAAGTTTCATATTATTGATATTAAATAATTGTTGATGTGGATTGTGAGTTTGAAAGCCTGACAGTGGTCAGAGCTCAATTAAATAAAAGTTAAAAGCAGTTAAAAGCTTTTTTATGAATTAAGGAGTTTAATCCAATGGAAATAGTAATATAATGTTACCTAGTTAGTTATTTAATGAAAAATGGGAAAAAGTGAAAAATAATATTATTTTAATCATTTAATAGCGAAAGAGCGTTTTATGAGCTATAGTGAGGACGTAACCGTGAAAATATTTTAGCACTGCTAATTTTCACCTGAGTAATTTATAAATATTATAAAATAATATTTTAAGAGAAAAAGTTTTGAAAATAATTTTATTAAAGTGTTGGAAAAATTAATTTACGACAAAGAGTCCTATTTTTACTTAAATGCATCTTGAAACAGCAAACGACAGACAATTCCGTCAATATTTACCAAAGTGTTTTTAAAGAGGGTATTATTGAGAATTTGTCTCAAATAAGGTTTTACAGTTCAAATCATTGATTTTTGAACAAAAATAAGATTTAAGGAATTTTGTTAAGTTTACAAAACGAATTTCCAACGTAAAAGGATTTTCGGTGAAACCTAGAGTTATTTCCATCAACTTGGATAGGTGGAGGGAACTTTGATTTTGTTTTGTTTTTCACAGAACGAAAATGGTTTAAACGAACCTAGCAACCGAGACGTTGGGTCTAGAGTTCTAAGATATGGGCCCGGGGTCCGAAGAGGAAATTATGGACTATAATGTCCTATAAACCATATATTTCATTTGACGAGGGATTGGACGATTTAAATTCAATCTTTGTTCAATAATCATTGATTTAGGGTTTTAATTAAGTGATTATAAATCACTAATCCAAGAGTTTAGAAATTTTAAGGATTTTGAACCCCAAAGTCAGCCCTTAGCGTAAAACCAACATGTAGGATTTTAGTCTTGATTTAGTTGTTTGTTTGTTGATTGAGTGTTATGTTTAATGAAGGATAAGGTAAGTTATCGGATACGCGCGTGATCGGCGTTACCTGGATTTCCGACGAACTGTTTCTCAGAGATACTTTGCTTTCGTGTGAGGGGAAAGCCCGAGGGATTTTTCCGATAGCCATGTGTAATTGTTATTGTGTGTCTTAATTATGGTGTAAATATTTATTTTGTAGTTAGCATTATTTGCTTATTGATTATCTGATGTTAACTATTTGATTTAACTATATTTAATTATTTGTTGTATTTAGTGATATGTTTTAAATTTCTAAGTGTCGTATTATTGATATTAAATAATTGTTGATGTGGATTGTGAGTTTGAAAGCTCGATGTGGTTAGAGCTCAATTAAATAAAAGTTAAAAAGCGATTAAAAGCTTTTTTATGAATTAATGAGTTTAATACAATGGAAATTGTAATATAATATTACCTAGTTATTTTTTAATGAAAAATGGGAAAAAGTGAAAAATAATATTATTTTAATCATTTAACAGCGAAAGAGCGTTTTATGAGCCATAGTGAGGACGTAACCGTGAAAATATTTTAGCACTGCTAATTTTTACCTGAGTAATTTATAAATATTAGAAAATAATATTTTAAGCGAAAAAAGTTTTGAAAATAATTTTATTACAGTGTTGGAAAAATTAATTTACGACAAAGAGTCATATTTTTACCTAAATGCGTCTTGAAACAGCAAATGACGGACAATTTCGTCAATATTTACCAAAGTGTTTTCAAAGAGGGTATTATTGAGAATTTGTCTCAAACAAGGTTTTACAGTTCAAATTATTGATTTTTGAACAAAAATAAGTTTTAAGGAATTTTGTTAAGTTTACAAAACGAATTCCAACGCAAAAGGATTTTCGGTAAACCCAAAGTTATTTCCGTCAACTTGGATAGGTGGAGGAAACTTTGATTTTGTTTTGTTTTTCATAGAATGAAAATGGTTTAAACGAACCTAGCAACCGAGACGTCGGGTCTAGAGTTCTAAGATATGGGCCTGGGGTCCGAAGAGGAAATTATGGACTATAATGTCCTATAAACCATATATTTGGTTTTCTGCACTAAAATCTACGCATCCAAGACTGGTGCATCAGGTTGGATTTCGTGATTTGCACACCTTTTGACTTGGAGTCAGTTATTTTGGAATGAGGTATTAAACTTGAAAGTTTAAATTGGTGATTTAGTCGTGAGACTTTTAGCTCCAACACCTAAAGATTAATCACAAAGAAAACAACAAGAACAAAATGTTTTACATGCATTACAGGGCAGACGTGCCTTTGCATAGGACTTGAATGCTTGATGGCAAGTATTCATGCAGTTTGTGTCACTGTGCCTTGATGGATATACGACCACATAGACCATGTGCTATATGTAGTCACCACTTTGCCTTGAGTTGGACTGTGGAATGGTCAATAGAACTTTGCCATATCGGGCATTGGTTCCGCCTTTATTGGCAACTAGAGCCTGATCAGCTCATTCACTTGTTGGTTGGAGCTCCGGAGATTAGGTCTCAAAGTTAGTTGTAGAATATTGAAGTGTCATGGTTTTTAAAACGGTTACGATTGTCGGGTATGAAACCCATTGATAAATATATATTTTTTATCTGTGAATATACATGTTAAGTGGTAATTGAGAGTCGTATATGTGGTTATCGTTGTAAAATCCATATATTGGTACTCACCCTTGCATGTTTTATGGTTGTTCTTCTTTATGTATGGGTATTGTTATTATCTGAGTTTTGATGGATCCTAAATGCTTTGTTGGCACATACGGGGGTTCAAGCCTCCATTTTGAGGATGCGGATAACGTAAACGTATGGGTGATCCACTCGGGAGCCCATGTCGTCGTTATACCGGGACATACACACTATAGAGGGCACGATGGAGACGGGGCCTCAGAGGGATCATAGATCTATGGAGACGATTGTGGTATCTCTACCTCCTTTCTGGCTACTTGTACAGTATCTGGTCGACCATGGACAGCTTGAGGCTCAGCCCATAGTTGAGGCAACACCTTAGCCAGCTCCAGAGGAGATTGTGGTGGACCCAGAGGAGATGGTTATTGATCCCGAGGAGGATCCAGAGGAGTACGTAGAGGATGTACCTGAGTACATACCTTTGGACGATGATGACGATTCACCTGATGAGGGTGTTGCTGCGTCTTCATCCGACTCATCGGCGGGGAGTGGGATTGACCCTGGTCTTCCCAATGGGTACCATTAGTCTATGACCCGCTGTAGGTGGTTACATTTTTGGGGTAGTGATTTCGTCAGTCTTTCTGGCTACTGAGAGCCATGATTTTTGTATATGGCCTTAGACGTTTCACTGTGTCCTTATGTTTTTATTTTCAATCTTAGCTTGTAGAAACGATCTGTTTCGATAAAGGCCCTATATAGTTTATCCCTTGTACAAAAATGATGATGCATATATATATATATATATATATATATATATATATATATATATATATATATATATATATATATATATATATATAGTGTTACTTATGTTGTTGTATGCTGTTAGATGTGGTCAAGTTAACACGAAAAGGAAAAAATTTTATCACGAATTTTGGTATTAATTGAAGTATTAGAAAACGTTATTTTCCGAAAGTAACCAGCATAATTGAATTTATCGTGTACGTATATTCAATTTGGATTTTAACGTTGAATTGATAAATAAAAAAAAAAACAACAGAAGTATGCTGCTTGGAGAGGTGGTGATGGTGAAAGAATGATGACTGTTGTACTATGAATTATGTATTATCAGAAGTCTCCAGAGGTCCTCTTGTGTCTGCTGCTAAATGAACATGTATATATAAAAACGTGATTATGTAATATGTAATCAAATCCTCATAATTGATCCAGTTAATTAAATCTCTCAAATTTCCAATAATTTATTTCCTTTTTGAATTTTAAATTTTTAAAGGGAAACAAATTATTTTTGTTTTCTATTCAATTATAATGATTGATTTCAATAAATTTAACTAGTCAAAATTTTCATAATTTATATGAACATTCAAACTTTAAAAGGAAACAAATCATCTTTATTACCCATTAAATCCATATTCAACCATTATTTTTTGTTCAAAACTTTCTTTTGTGTATTTTCCCTCTTCAATCCATAATTTTTTTTTCATAAATGTTAAAGGTCAAGATGAATGGAAACCAAAAAAAAGGTCAAGATGAATGACAAAATATTTTATGATTTTATTTTTATACTTTTTAATTTTTTTAATTTTAATAAATGTTAGGTTTTTTTTTAGAAGAGAAGAGGATGAGATAAGACATTGGTGAATTGAGATTTTCAAGTGTAAACCCCTTGAAAATGGAGATGGCAGAGCATGCGGGTGTGACAAAGATCACACTGTATATTCCTACATATCAGATGCATAGGGTGAAGGCTAGTGAATAAAGAAACAAGAGAGAGATTATTATTAACTTATTATTATTATTGCCTTTATTTTATTAGCATTTTTATTTTAAGATTTGATGAGTTGAAAATCTTGATCAACGATCCTTGTAAGAGAACTCCTCAAACTTTATTAAAAAAAAAAAAAAGAACTCCTCAAACTAAATGCAATTCTCTAAGGATTTTTTTTTAAAAAAATAAAGTTATACGTACCTCATCAATAATAATAGCGCTTGAACCAACTATAAAAAAAGTGAATGTGCACACGAGCTAAGTACAAGTTGGTGCAAGTAACGTAAAAGACTCCCAACATTTTTCTTCTATAAATACAGGTATCGAAACCCTATCAGCAAGTAACATAAAAGACTCGCAACTTTTTTCTTCTATAAATATTTGTTCTTCTGGTTCAGGAAAGGCCTTGGACAAAGGTTTGAAAGTGAAAGTGCCGTGCTTTTCAAGGTTATCTAGAGTGCTTGTGGTGTTCATGCATGAGATATTGTTAGATGACTATTTGAGATTGTCCTGCATGCATTCATCACCGTAGGAATTGAGTTCTAGCTATCTCGAGTTCCTTCTCATCAATGAACTCTTGATGTATATCTATCTCCAGCCCCTTCTCATCAATGAACTCTTGATGTATATGAAGGAGTGTGGTTCCTTCTATAAATTCTTAGGTGACGGTGGCAGCTGCGAGCTATGCTTATGCGGGTGGTGCTGGTGGAAAATATGATGGGCTCTGCAGTAAAACTGACACTTATGATAGAAGTATGTGATTATGTTCATAATGTAATCAAGTCCTTATAACGGATCCAATCAATCAAATCACTTAATTCTTCTCTTAATTTATTTCCTTTTTGAATTTTCAAATTTTAAACGGAGACAAATTATTTTCATTATCTATTAAATCCCTATGATCGATTGACAAAATTCTGCTATAGAGTTGCGCCTGGCATGCTGTTTTCTCACATGACTTCGATAGTATTTGGTCTTTTTCTATTGATGCTGCCCTGCGTTCAGATCACTTTAGGTGCTGCTCTGTGTCCTTGGCTTCATATATGCGTTCAACATTTATCTTGCTAGTAGTTTATTTAGTGCAGCAACTGTTTCTTACAGTGGGGCGTGTTATTTGACTGGGACTTCAGTGGCTTTTTGCAAGTTTAGTGTGGCTGGGTTGGGCTTATCAAATTACACCTGTGTTGGCTTTTTGTTAGTTTTTGCCCTTTGGTTGTATGCTGTGGAATTATGGTTAGGAGTGGAACTTTCCTCTCAGTTTTTGGGTAATAATTGGTTGGGTCTATTTTTGGGTGGTGAGCCCTCATGAGTGTTTGTTCATGGAAGTTATGTGGTGAAGGCAGTGGGACAGCAACTTAGCTTTACTTTGAGTTGATTTGAGACTCATCTTAAGGTCTAATATTGTTTTACTTGGGTAATAGATTATGTGCTGCGGGGGGTTTGTACTGTTTTAATGGGTTGACCTTATGTAATCTTGTGGTGTCCTTATGTAACTTGATTCTGCTCACTTTCTCTTGTTGTATCGACTTTTCACATGTGACTTACTTATTCTTGTAATTGTAACTGGGTTAGAGTATCTTTTGTACTCTTTATTAATATATTTGCTTATTAAAAAAAAAAACCTTGTTGAAACTAGCTCTAACTTTATTAGGGAGTTTGAGAGTTTTAGGTTGAATACTTACCTCTCCTCCAATGTAAATGTTACTCATGTATACAGGTTTGAGCACCCCAAGTACTCACTTCTATATAATTTTTGCTTATAAAAAAAATAGTGTCACCCATTAAATTCATATCCAACCATTATTTTCCATCCAAAATTCATTTTATGCTTTTTTCGAATCTTTTCTTTATATTTTTAAAAAATTTAAGAAATTCAAAGGTAAAACAGATGGACGATTTTTTTTTCCTCTAAATTTTAATAAAAGCTAAAAACAAACTCCACTATTCCTAAAATTTAATATATTTGTATGATTTTGATTTTTGATTTTTTTTAAAATATAAATATAAAAAAAGAAGGAAAAATATAATTTTTGTGGTCTTATTTTTGGAATTTTCTGAACTTAAGTGAAAAATTGAAAAGCATCCAAATGGGGTGCTCACATTTCTATAGGATTTAATTGGTATACACTAATTATGTAAAGTTTTTTTTTATATTGTCAACCAATCAGAAATTGACAAACCATTAAAAATGTTTGATTATTCTCCTAACCACTTTAATAGTCACAAATTCCTTATTTTCCGATTGGTTGTAAGTGTAAAAATCTTTACACTAGCAGTGCATACAAATAAAACAAATTGATTTTCAAGAGAGAATTATAATAAAAAGAGGAGAAATAAATTAAATACATTTTCAAGTGAAAATAAAAAATTAATGTGATAGATAAATATATTTTCTAAAAGTAGTTAACTCACACCAGGGAAATAGGAGAAATAAATCAAATAGATTTTAAAGCGATAAGAAAAATATTATGATAGATGAATATGTTTTCTAAAAATGTTTGGCTTACATGGGGAAAAAGGAGAAATAAATTAAATAGATTTTAAAGAGAGAATAAAAATATATAATATGATAGATAAATATTTTTTTTTAAATGATTAAGGAGAAATAAATCAAGTAGATTTTGAAGAAAAAAGAAACTAATACTTTGGGATTAGTATTAGTGTATAAGTAAATAACAATGAGAAATGGTTAATGAGCTTGAAATGCATTTGTTGCTTTAGAAACATATATTTACTATTAAATATTTAGAGAAATACGATACTAAGTAGTGGAAGAAGAGACATCATCTTTTTTATTAGTCACATTATTTTTATTTTTTATATACATAATATTTTTTGTTATCATTAAATTTTATTTCCAAATGAACATCTTTCTCAAAATAACAATATTCTTCCTTTATTTTTTCTCCACATTCAAATATTTTTTTTATATCTTTCTTTATTTTATTGCATAAATAATGTCATATTCCACATTTGCCGCAAAAACAACAAGTTAGACTGCATATTTACAAGACAACACGTACTCACTATTTACACTTAACAATCATTTTCCTTATTTTAATATCAATAATGATTATTAAGTTAATATGTTACACTTTGAGGTCGACGGTTAAGACAAAATATTTTTTAACAATCTTTGTTATATAATTTCTCAAAAAAAAAAAAAAAAGCTAAAACATGAAACCATCAATTATATATTTTTTTAATAAAATCCTAAACTATAGCATATTTGCCGTGCATGGCATTGGTCTATACATCACAACATTAGGTAAGGGGAATCATGTGCCTAATGGCAGGGAAGTTTGTCTTCCCCTACAATTCCCTTGAGCTTTTCAATCTAGTTTTTGAAATACTCAATTTGCTTAGGCATTGTTAAGGCAATGCCGCCTATTACAACTATAGTCAAATCATCATAGCTTGATCCACAAGATGCAAAACTAGCAACTGGTAGAAGTTGTTCATTTGATAGGTTTAGGTCTAGATAAGGAGGGACGATTTGAACTTCAAAGACACCATCCCTCCTTATCTAGACCCAAACTTATCAAATGAACAACTTCTAACAGTTGTTAGCTTTGCATCTAGTGGATCAAGCTATGTGCCTTATGGCAGGGATTTCTCTGGTCATGCGCCCATCGATAGGTTCTCTAATGGAAAATTGATTCTTGACAACACCCCAGATTTGTTACCTCGGTACCTACAAAGTAAATATTAGAACAAATTATTAGAACATGTGTATGTACAAAGTAAATATTAGAACAAATTATTCACATTTTGTGTTTTTCATATTTTTCTATTTTATTTTAGAATTATGAAAATATAAAACAAGTATAAAATGTTTTATACTATTTTAAAGCACTGTTTTGTGGTTAACTGAAAATAATTTGCAAACGTTTTTTAATTTTCAATATAATTTGGTATGATAACCAAGAACTTTAAAATAAAACGATCTAGATATTAATACAATAGATTTTTGTGTGCATGTGTCAAACTTCACTTTAACGACTGAACTTATAATTTTTTATTGGAAAGTGAACAACTAAGACTCATTCTAATATAAAGAATTTTTTTTCTTTTTTAGTAAAGAGATACTAAATTTATTGACTTTTCATTAAAATTGTATTATTTATTATTAAATTGTTGAGGACCAAAATTACCTTTATCTCTATATCTCATGTTTGGAGACAGAAGATACAAATTATAATTTTAAGTTAAAATTGATTACAGAGATAAAATCAATTCTAATAAAAAACACCAAAACATGTGAAAATAAATTTTTTCTCTTTAAAATCGCTTTTGTCTCTCACGAAAAATAATCCAAAACATGCAATTAAATGTTGAAAAATCATTTTCATTTTGTTATTTCATGAATCAGTATCTTGGGTACTGAAACGGTGACATTTTAGTTGGGTGAGTTGCTTTTGTCACTCCGCAGTCGTCCTCAGCAAAGAGGTGCTCTCAATTCCTTTTGTTGCTTTGCTTAGGTAATTTCTTACGTCCTCTGTCAACCTTAACCAACTTTCCCAACATGATTTGCATGTACTCTGAGTCAATTTGAGATAAATTCTTCGTTTTGTCATTAAATTTTGGCCTTTTTAGCCACTTCTTTCAACACGGTTGGCCCTGACTTTTAGGTTTTTGGTATAAAGCTTTGGGCTTCTCGGCTTCGCTGTTGAAGTTGTGGATGACTTCCAATGTTTTAAATCGTACACCGCACAACGATCATTTAATGTTATAAACCACAATTTCTATTATATTGAAGTGAATGATGCTACTGGAAATTTTGCAGAGAAATGGTAAGGATTGTTTGAATAAGTTATTTGTTTTTAATGCGGGTTTAGCACCTTTTCTTTTCCTTTTTCGGATGAACTAGCTTTGAGTTAAAAGCAACTTGGTAAAATTGACTTCTGTGCCTTCTTAATTAGGTTTATAAGTAAATATACGGGGAGCTGTATCTTTAGCAATTCAAAGCACATTCTTTTAGCACTCACAATATAAATTGCCTTTGTTAGTTTTGTAGTTTAGATATAATGCTGATTATAAGGTCTTGACGAATGAGAGTAAGCAAAACACTGTAGAGAGATTTTTAAAGAAATATAATTATCAAGGTATTAGAGATCCATGCTTATGTTCACTTTGGGTGTGTTAGAGTGTGTTTATAAATGCTTGAATATGATGCATGTACTTTTATAATGTTTATGTACTTATTGTGCTTTTATAATGTTTATAACAATAAATACTCTTTTCTTGAATTTTAGTTTACTTATCACTGGGGCATCATGAAGGCTGATCGTCATGATCACATTGATCGAATTAGTAACCTACCAAGTAATGTTGTTGATGGCATCCTACAACACTTGTCCATCCGAGATGTAGTCAGGACCGGCATTCTGTCAAGGAAATGGAGGTATATGTGGGTTTCAATCCCAAGTCTTAAGTTTGGAGCTGATTTTTTTCAATACTGTTATGACAGAAAGTTTCAAGCCCATGAAGTTCCTAGTATTATCACAGAAATTCTTTTGCTCCATAATGGTCCGGTATATGCTTTTTCTCTTAATATCGATTATCGGTACTCACGCGGAATCACATGCCTCTCCAAGTGAATTCTCTTTTTGTCAAAGAGGGACATTAAATATCTTGAGCTACTGGACTGTGATCCCGATCTTATAAATATTGAAATGACATCTCATCTCTTCTCTTGTCAGGGATTGACTTACTTGAAACTTGGCCATTTTGAATCGCCCCTTCCGTCCAATTTCTGTGGCTTTAAAAGTCTGCTCGAGCTTCACTAAATGAATATTGGATTTGGGTTTGAGTCCGGTGCACTTGAGAGACTTATCTCTTGGTTGTCTAGTACTCAAGCCGCTCACCATTTCAAGCTGTTATGGTTTTGATTGTATTCAGGTCGCTTCCCCTAATCTCAAAGTCTTATCCATAGAAGGCGATGAGGATATCAAGTCAATTTGTTTTAAGGCAGCAAAGAATTTGACTGATCTGGCACTCATTATGATAAGTAATGGGGATGAGTTTGAGGAAGCCAGTGTCCTTGATATCCTCATCACTTGAGAGACTTATCTCTTGGTTGTCTAGTACTCAAGCTGCTCACCATTTCAAGATGTTATGGTTTTGATTGTATTCAGGTCGCTGCCCCTAATCTCAAAGTCTTATCCATAGAAGGTGATGAGGATATCAAGTCAATTTGTTTTAAGGCAGCAAAGAATTTGACTGATCTGACACTCATTATGATAAGTAATGGGGATGAGTTTGAGGAAGCCAGTGTCCTTGATTTCATCAAAGACTTGCCAAAACTCGAGAGGCTTTGTATGAGTGGAGAAGTGTACATCGAGGTTAGAATACGACAACATTAATATGAGTCTATTATTATAGTTCACTTGGATATGATTTGGCGACCCTTATGCTAGCTTGGTAGATTTATATAAAACTACAGAATAACGTAATAATCTATTTCACATGTGGGCTGTTCTCTCTAACTACACAATTGACAATTCAACATGGAGTGTTTTTTCCACAAAAGGGATGGCAGCTACTAAGATATGTTTCATGAAAGTGAAACCAAGGACTAACATTACATCATGCATGAAATGTCTTAGGTTCTAATTCTCTGATATATGTTTTTACAAATTTTCACATTATTTCTACTTAGCTTGGCCACATGATTTGTTTTTCCAAACCCTTTATGTTACTCATCTATTGTTGATCGAAATTGAAGCGTTTTGATTGATGGTTGCATATGATAATTGGGCGCCTTGTCTTATATGTAGATAGTTGTGTTGTGTTATTCTATTTGGACCTGCACTAATATCTCAGTTTTGTTGTTTGGATCCATAGATGCTGTCTATGGGTGTCATTATGCAGACGCTGCAAAAGTCGATCAACTTAAAATATCTGGAATTCGATGGTGTGGATTTCAATCAATCAAGAGAAATTTTGTTTGTTGTTTCTTTACTTAGAAGTTCTCCCATATATAGAGCTATAATCTGTTTGAGGAAGCACTGCCTGACCATCTGAGGGAGTTATACTGCAATAGCTTTTGCCTCAGTCAGCTTCCGAAAGTGAATATCACAGTTAGAACTGCCTATGAGCATGCACTGGACTTGAGACGGTTTCTACTGGCAAATTCCTCATCATTGGAGATCCTTACATTCAAGGTTGGTATTGGTCTGAAACAATCAGATACGCCTAAACTATTGAGGATTTCGCAAGATTTGTTACAGATGGGACGAGCATCACAAAGAACAGAAGTTAAGTTCCTTTATGGTAGCTCACTAGACAGTGATTGAAATTGATTTTAGTCTTCAATGCCCCAATCTCTGCATGTGTCTTGGTTAGTTTGGTTTTGTTTTACATACCAGAAAATGGGCTTCTCTATTGTTTTATTAGTGCATATGCCTGCACGAAACAGAACAGTTTTATACTCATTTTGAAGTAGAAGCTATGTTATTTGTTTTTTCTATGGTAAAATGTAGATAAATGTGGTGGATCTCTAGTAATTTATGCTACAAGACGATACCTCCTAACTTGCTATAACTCTGAAGTAACCAACCTAAGGCATCATTCAATGAAAGACTTTTCTTGGTTAAACACATCATCTATTCTCCTAATGATGGAAAGCATCATAGCTAGCATATTTATTATATTTGTTTTTTTTTTCTTTCGTAGCTTATTGATATGTGCCGTCTGTCTCATTTCCAAGTACTGGATATTTTAATAACAGTTATGCAATTTTTCAATTGAAAATATGTGCTACCCTTCGGTGGGGTATGCAACATTAAATTGAATATTTTGATCAACTTTGCCATACTAACTTTTAAGAATTGCCTTTGGTTTTTCAAGAGACAGATATTTTCACTCCCTCGGCCATTTTATAAATGCAAGGTTCACTGTACATCGTTTTAGTTAAGCATTTATCCTGGTAGCCCTGGTTACTCTAAGGATGACAACTCTGGTTCAACCATAATTGAGGCCTCTGATCATTCTCCAGAACATTTATCAAGTCTTCCAACAACTTTGACTAATGGAGTTAAAGGAGAAAGCCCATAAACACCATTCATAAACCTCATTGAAGAAGAAAATTATATTGCACCTTGTGCCAGCACTCTTACAAGGAATTCAAAAAGTTCAGCTGATGTTGGAGAGGTGACTCATGCAACTGAATATGGTTTTAACAGAAATTTGAAGTCAAATTCTCCTCAGTTATTGACTACCAATACCAATCTAGCTGGTCCATGTCATTGACCTTCCCTCTATTGGACAAAAGGTTACAGCTATTTTGTTCACTCTGCAAAAACCCATTGGGCCAACTTGAGCACCGTCTATATCTTACATGCTCTTTGGTTTCATCATCAAAAGTTCACTTAAGTTCCCTTTTGCATTATAAACTGAAAACATACCCAACAGATACATTATACAGTGTATCGGTTATTGTTACTGATGCTTCACTTGTTGATCAATGTATTTGCAATAGAATACCTGAAAGTGCAGTGGATCAGGGTTTTTGGTGTCTAGAAGATGGGTGTGTCTTCAGCATTATTATACTATCCCTTCTGCAGTAATACCAACAATCTGCTTATAGTTCAGATCATGGTAACCAATTCATCAAATATTCAGTAACTTGACAAGGTGACGTTTACAGCCAGTGTGTCATGCATGTTGTTTCACTTGTGTTTGAATCTTAAAGTTCCTTTTTGTTTGGTTCTTTGATGTTGTAGCCGGTCTATGCCAACTTCTTTCAATATTACTGTTCTTTTAATTGTATTCTTTACTTAAATTTCTTCCCCGGGTATTGTTTTACTTTGATTCTTTGGAAGTGAAGAACCACGAGGAATCAGGAAATGGTGCTTCGGAGGAAGTGGCAAGATTAAATCAAATCATATGGCTAGTTTTTTCCATGAAGCAAATGCTTCGCTTCTTTTTGAGTGACAATGGCCTATCTGTTTTCTAGCATAATGCAGTAAACAATTTTGTGGCTTGGAAAACGATTTAAAAACTTGGGCATAATTGGAACAGAAGATATGCAACAACAAAAACTTCATTACACACTATTTTTACTTTTTCCCCCTAATTGGTATTATCCTTTATTTTTATTCTTTTAAAAAAATTAGGAAAGTGATTTTAGTGATATTAGTCATATTACTCAAATGCATAAAAGAAATATGCTGAGTTTGTCTGTTTCAAGGAACGATCAACTCAACTTCTCTCTGTAGTGTACTTGTTATTTTTCATATATGTTAATTGTTAAAGTGTTGAATTATAAGATATAAATGGGCAAAGCTACTCTCCTGAGAATATATGATAACCTCTTCGGCATTGCTATAGAATTTGTTGCCAGTTAATGACTCTAACGTGGGTGAAATTGCAGTCTTAAATTCCATTGGAAAATATACTTATCTTCCCCAATTTGAGAAATCAAAAGTTTGGAAGACTAGAAAATCAAAGGTGATAATTTAAGTAATGTTGCAGACTAGAAAATCAAAGGTGAGATTTTAAGTAATGCTTATCTTCCCCAATTTTTGTTGATAGGCATACTTTTGTGTCACATTACATTTTTTTGGTAAATGATGCAACAAAGACTATGTAATTGTTAAAATCAGTCATTCCGTACCTTTCATTCTTCTGCCCTGAATTGCAACTTATTTGAATCTGACTATTAATTGATCCCCTGCAGCACTAGTTTTTTCTTTTCTCCTCTTAGCCTGTTGAGGAAGTATTAAAGTGGATCGCAGCTGACAGCTACTTATTGAGCTAAATTGTACATCTAATTATATCATAATTTGCACACATGCACACAATACGTTTATTGGTTGTTTTATTACTTTGGCTCCATAAGACATTTTAAAATTTTACAAATTGTATCCTGTACACAGATGCAAAGCTTACGGTGTTTTGATATTTTGGGATCAATTTGTAACATTTTGTGGACCTTCAAGATCTGCCACCACTGCCCACTACCAGCAATACGTGGATACCAAGTATGAACCTCTTTTGGTGGTCCAAAAGGATGTCAAAGTTACCGACACGATAACAGAATAATTCAGTATTGCAGTGAAGCTTCTATACAGCAAGTTTTAAACTGGTGCTTATACATTTTTTTTTGTGGAACACGATTCAATTTTGTTACACAACCTGACTCGTTGTGGTTTAGCTTTTTTGTACAGAAGTTTTCCAATAGTGTTTTCCTTCCTGTACTTTTAGACCTACGTTCAAGAAACTAGTAATGCATCTATAGATGCCATACAATACGAACGCATATATGTTGTCCCAAAATTCATGTTTGTTTACTCTCCATCGCACCAATCAAAACATGTCACTCAGTTAAAAATATCACTTTTAATTTATATAACATCACCATGATGGATGAGAATTTTTTAACTGACGTGACATGTTTTATTGATGCAATCGGAAGTGGAAAATAAATTAAGGACAACAAATCTGTATTTGTACAATAGATATGATTTTACAATAGTTCCTCGATGTGGTCTTGTTATAACATTACTCAATGAGGTAAGGAATTTTACTTGTCTATATAAAGCATTTAAGTTTGATTTCTATTGATAAAATTTAAGTCAGTATATAAATTTTCTCTAATAGAAATATAACCTATGTACAATGTGTATAGTATTTTTTTAGGCAAAATAGGTTATTGGACACACACACACACACACACACACACACATATGTCTTTTTTCTTCAAATTGGTCCTACATATTGCGTTCCGTTTTCATGTTAGTTCTTTATGTCAATTTCGACCTTACGGAGTAAGATCAATAGTCACGTGTGATGAGTGTGATTCCACCTCATCTTTGTCCATCATTTTGCATGCATTTTCATGTAGTTTAGGCATATTTTTATTAGATTTTAGGTTAATTTTATTTTGGAACGGGTAAGGCGGTTTTCGTGTGTTGTTTTGCAGATATCAAGGGTAAATTGCTCAAGATCAACCATGATGAAGTTTGGATGAAGATGGAGCTTTAAAACTGAAGAAAATGAGCCAAACAGAGCCCATCACGGCCTAGCCGTGATGCCCATCACGGCCTAGCCGTGATGCCCATCACGGCCTAGCCGTGATGCCCATCACGGCCATGATCGAGCAAAACTGAAAAAGAAGAAAGGCTGAAGTCAGAGTTTGTCACGGCCTGGCCGTGATAGCCATCACGGCCGTGACCCAAAACCACCACAAGTCAGAGCACATCACGGCCCAGCCGTGAAATTCTTCACGGCCACAAAGGAGCACTCGCGTCGCGAGAATTATGTTCGCGTCGCGAACCAATGAATCTTGCAGAACTGGCAGAGGCAGAGACCGTCACGGCCTGGCCGTGATGGCCGTCACGGCCTGGCCGTGATGGCCGTCACGGCCTGGCCGTGATGGCCGTCACGGCCTGGCCGTGATGGCCGTCACGGCCTGGCCGTGATGGCCATCACGGCCGTGACGCGCATTACTTGGACCTGAAGAAACCGAAATAGATCAGATTTTGAGTTGGTTTGGGACTCTAACTTCCCCATTTCTATAAATATGGACCAAGGCATCAGATACACACATCAGAAGGGATCATCTAGACTTGTACACAAGGACTTAGGCATAGATCTCTCTTCTCTTCTCCTCCTCTCATCTCTTTTCTGATTTTCTATTATGTTGTCAACCCAGCTTGTCATCTCCATGGCAAGACTGGAGTAGTAGCATAGTTTCTAGGGATTAGGGCTCTGCCCAAGTTTGTTTATGATGTAAATTTGATGTAAACTCTTTGTTAATTACGATTTGCTTTAGATCTGATTTCTAGTGTGTTATTCACTCATAAATTTCGGCAACCGCTTATTTGCGTGACGTAGATGTTCTAAGGAGGAACCTAGCGGTGAACTTAGGATTTCTAGGGTATTCCACTCGTAAAGCCCGACGGAAGTTGGTTTGTGAGATGTGGATGATCTAAGGAGGAACCTAGCGGTGAACTTAGGTTATTTGCATGACTGAGACATTTCAAGGAGGAACCTAGCGGTGAACTTGGGTGTCGGACCTATAGAAGTCAGACTTGGGACTGAAATCACGAGAGTTAGAAGCCGTCCCTCGAGGAGCAACGAGTTGTCACAGAACGCAAAGGGTCCAATCTGGGATCGACTACCACGAGAGTAGGGGTCGGGTCAATTGGGCACGGCTTTTGTAACCCGAGAGGGAGCTTAAGCTATTAGAGGATAAACTCGCCTTCAAGGCAATTTCGGTAATCAACAAAGGTAAATCAGATTAGCAACATAAACAACCTCAAAGGTAACCCAAATCCCTAGGAATCCATTTAAATCGAAAATCCCAAAAACATTTGTTTTCTGCTCATCTATCTTTTAATTTTCCAATTCAAACATTTTTCAAAACCATTTACAAAGTCCAGATCTAATCGATTCGAAAACCGATTGCGATTCGAGAACACAGTCTCTGTGGGTTCGATATCTTTTATTACTTGACGGCAGTCCGGTACACTTGCCGGAATCGCACGCGCGCGTTGACTTACGCGACATCAAGTTTTTGGCGCCGTTCTGTGGGATCGTGCCTTTTCGAATCTCAATTCAAATTTTGAATTGATTTTTCTGGACCTTTTCTTTTTGTTTAATTTTTATTTCTGAAAAAAAAAATTTCAAAAAAATTTCTTTTCCTTCTATTGTATCCATCTCTCTGTGTGTTATATGCAAAGATCTCTAAGTCTTGGGAGCCTTAGTGAGATTGATCCGGAGATCGAGAGGACCTTCCACAGACGTAGAAGACTACAAAGAGAGGGAGAAAGGTTGAGTCCTGTTCCACTCATGGCGAATCAACCGGATACAAAGCATTTGGAGGACTACGCAGCCCCAAATGCGAGAGGCTTGCGAACCGGGATTGCAAGGCCGAGATTGAGGCAGAAAACTATACCATACCACCTATGTTAATCAACATGATTAGGCAACATCAATTCGGAGGATTGCCTTCGGAGGACCCGACCGATCATATAGAAACATTCTTAGAGTTCACCGATGCAATTAGGATTAATGGAGCCTCGGTCGATGTTGTGCGTTTTAGATTGTTCCCCTCATCTCTCACTGGAAAGGCTAAGGCCTGGCTTAAGCAAATCCCCGCTAACACTTTGACTACTTGGGACCAACTGGAGCAGGCATTCTTGGAGAAATTCTTCCCTCCATCCAAGACGGCCTACATAAGAACCCAGATCACAGGCTTCTTCCTGAAAGACGGAGAATCATTATCAGAAGCTTGGGATCGTTACAAGGGACTGCTGGAGTCGTGCCCACATCACGGACTCGAGAGGTGGTTAATAGTGCACACCTTCTATAACGGATTGGATTACTCTTCGAAGGTGTCACTAGATTCTGCAGCCGGTGGAGCGTTTATGAATAGGCCTCTCACTGAGGCATTCAACATCATCGAGAATGTCGCCACCAACTACCACCAATGGGGATCCGAAAGAGGTAATAACCAGAACAAGATTTCGGGGGGTAAGTTTGAAGTAAGTAGCATTGATCTGATTATTTCTAAATTTGACTCACTAAATAAACGATTAGATAAGATTGAAAGAGCTAATGTGAGTGCAATAGGTGCTACTAACCTTGTTTGTGAGATTTGTGGAATGCAGGGACATGACATGATGGGATGCCCACATGGATCCGGCGCTTCGGGTGAGCAAGTGAACTCTTGTAACAACTACTACGATACGAACCCGAAGCTGCCTAACTATGCTCCCCCAAATCCCTACAACCAAAGAAGGAACAACCCTTACCTCTCCTACGGCAACTACAGCAACACGCTTAATCATGAGTTCCAAGAGGGTCAAGGTAATAAGAGAGCAGCACCGGGGTATCCTCAGGTGCAAAGATCTAAACTCGAGACTTTATTTGAAAGTTTTGTTGAAACTCAGACAAAACAGAATGAGGAGTTTAGACAACAAGGAAGGGCAGTGGGTGAAGCAATAAAAGAGCTAACATCTAAGGTAGACAACTTAGCAACTCATAACAAGATGCTAGAAACCCAGATTGCCCAACAAGCCATCACGTACTCGAGACCTAAGGGTACATTCCCGGGGCAACCCGAAGCAAATCCCAATGAGCATTGCAATGTCATACACTTGAGGGATGATAAGCTTGGGGTGGGGGTAGCTGAAATGGACGTGGAACCGGAGGAGGACACGAGCGAAAAGGAAGAGCCAGAACCGAAATATGTCCCTCCACCACCGTACCAACCCCCGATACCTTTCCCACAAAGGTTGGTAAGGAAAAAGCAAGTAGATGTAGAGACTAAAATGCCTACTAAACTGAAAGACCCAGGTAGTTTCTCCATCTCTTGCTCGATTGAACAAGTGCAAATAAACCCAGCCTTATGTGACTTAGGGGCTAGTGCAAGCTTGATGCCCCTCACTATCATGGAAAGGTTGGAAAGTAAAGAGTTGAGACCATTCAAATTCCCCTTACAAATTGCGGATGGCTCAACTAGGACTCCTCTAGGCATACTAGAGAATGTTCCTGTAAAGGTAGGGAAAATTCTCATCCCTACCGACTTCCTGGTATTGGACATGAAAGGGAATTCTAAATTCCCCATAATTTTAGGAAGGTCATTCTTGGCAACCGCTGGAGCATTAATAGACGTAAGGAATGGCAAACTCTCTCTAAATATAGAGGAAGGTAGGGTAAATTTTCAGTTGACTAACTCTTATAACAACCCTCCTTTTGAGAGCCATGAGTGCAGAATTGATGTAACATCTCCAGCGGTAGAGAAAGAACTTAGCATGGAAGCAACACCAAAGATATACATGGTTGAAGATGCACCTAGTGGTGAAGTTGGAATTGCTGTCCATGCGGAAACAAAACTTCCGCCGGGGGGAAGAAAGGATAGGAAGCTCCGAGAGAAAAGAGCGAAGCAGAAGCATTATTGGCCGTATGAGCAGAAACGGCTTTTTGAAGGAGCTCCTTGGAAAAGAAGTGTTCCTGCACTTCTACGCCCAGCCGACCCCGGTTGATTTAAGGAAGTATGGTCAAGCTTAAGACCGTAAACAAGCGCTTCTTGGGAGGCAACCCAAGTTTTCTTTCCCTTTTTCCTTTTGTTTTTGAATTCACCTCTTGAATAATTTGAGAAGATCAAGAGGCAAAAATATCGTTAATAGGTTTGTCTAGTGTTTTCAGGTTGAGAAAGAGAAGAAGAGCATAAAAAAGATAAAGTCAGAGGCCATCACGCCCTGGCCGTGACAGTGGTCACGACCGTGATGAACCAAACAAGAGCACCAGAAAGGATCACGGCCTAGCCGTGACAACCATCACGGGCGTGATGAGTAGGATGCCTAGCCGTGATGTAGATCACGGCCGTGACAGGGCAACTCCTGAGGACAGAATTGATCACGGCCTAGCCGTGATGAGCCTCACGGTCGTAAGGAAATTTCTACCCAAGTTTTGACTAGAATGTGAGCCAACACCCGCTACCGACTCGGTAAGTTGTTCCAATTTTTCTCCTCTCTCCGACTTGATTATTTACATTGGAGACAATGTAAGTAATCAAGCTTGGGGTAGGGGTATTTATTTTTGCATTTGCATTGTTGCATTCATATTGCATTCTCATAGGCATAGATTGGTATCATCACATTCTCTAGATTGCCCCTCACTTAGAATATGCATCCGATTGTGAGAACTTGGAGCCAAATGAATTGAGATAGTGAATTTTGAACCCAATTTTTCATTATTCTTGTGATATGGCTAAAAATGAAATTTCTTGAGATAGTCATTTGATAGTTGATAATTAGCATGTGGTTCCTTAAACTTGTGTACCTCACTGATTTTTGAACTACTAAATGTAAGATTTTGAGCCAAAAGGGGGGTATTCTCTAAATCTACCCCATTTCTTGTGATAGAGTGATTTAATTCCTCATGGACTATATTTTCTAGAACTTGACTTGAAACCATTTCAAAACTTAAAAATTTCTGAAAACATTTTTGGAAATGATTGAGGCACTAGGTATTTTTCCGGCCTCCCGAGCTTTGAATGATAAATGCTACCCCTTAGTTGCCCAATTTTGAGCCTAAAGATAAAATACTTTTCTTGGTACCTTGAATTACTTTGATAAATAATGCTTGGTAAGGCACCTTTTAAAGTATTACAAAAAAGGGCAAAATTGTAGTTGGAAAAAGAATGGGATGAAAATATTTCTCTTGAGCTATAAATCTCCCCTTCTCCAAACAAATAAAAATGAAATAAACAGAAAAAAATGGAGAAGGGGATGACAAAGAAAGTGAGAAATGAAAAGAAAAAGAAAAAGAAAAAAAAATAATAGAAGGAAGAAAGGTGGACAAGTAAATCAAAGCCCCCAAAAGGTATTTTAAAAGGTGTCATACTTTGTAATGTTTGATAATCTGTCTAGCCTTCTTGAAATTCCCTTTCCTTGATTTTCCCACCTTACAATAAATCCCAAGGCCACATTACAACCAAAGGAAAAGACCTCTTGATTCTTAAGTGTTTTCATTAATAAAGTGGAGATTTGGTTAATAGTCAAGCCTATGGTAAAATACTTTCCTTGAGGAAATTGAGTGAATTGTCAATAAACCCTAAAACACTTGAGTGAGGTGAGATGAGTGCCCAAATCAGTGAGAACATGAACTTGAAGAACCTAAGCTTCTAATTGGACTTGAACTTGATTATCTCAAGTGCTTATTAAAAATGCCTATTACTTGGATTAGCTTCTAGGGTTCTTGGTTCACTATCCATGCTTTAATTGATTTATCTTATGGCCTGAGTAATTGCTTGAGGACAAGCAAAGTTTTAAGCTTGGGGTGATTTGTCAGATTAACGTGATAGTCACGTCAGGTCAAAACTGACGGCATTATGTCGAAATTGACGGAAATGACTAACGTGGAAACGGAACATGTAAGACCAATTTGAAGAAAAAAAAATTATAGGACCAAGTGAAAAAAAACACGTATAGGACCAATCTACCTATCTTGCCTATTTTTTATAACTCATTAATAAAAAAAAATTAAAAGAGGATAAGACAAGTAAAATAAAGTATAGATGATATTTTGTTTTTACTGGGATATAGTATCACTTGCACTTGGAGGGAGGGTTTTGGGAGGCAAACGTAAGTGCAAATGATATGTGGGACAAGATGGTCAAGGGGATTAGGAAGGTAGCTATAGAGACGCTTGGTGAATCAAGAAGATTCGGACCTAGGGGTAAAGAATCCTGGTGGTGGGATGAAAGTGTGCAAGTTAAGGTTCGGGTTAAAAGAGAATGTTTTAAAGCTTGGTATTTATGTAAAAATGCTGAAAATTGGGAAAATTATAAGGTGGCAAAAAAAGAGACCAAGAAGGCAGTGAGCGAAGCTAGAGCGAAGCTTTTGACGGGTTGTACCAATCCTTAGGCACCGAAGATGGTGAGAAATCTATTTATAGGCTTGCTAAAAATAGGGAATTAGACAAGAGACTTGGACCAAGTGAAGTGTATTAAGGATGAAGAAGATAAAGTTTTGGTTAAGGAACAAGATATTAAAGATAGATGGAAGAATTATTTTCACAAGTTATTTAATGAAGGATTTGAAGTTTTATCATGCTCACGGGTGCTTGACATCAGAGAGGAGGACCAAAATTACACTTTTTGTCGTAGAATCCAAGAGCATGAGGTAAAAGAAGCTTTGAGAAGGACGGATAATGGCAAGGCGGTTGGACCGGACAATATACCTAAGGAGGTATGGAAGAGTCTAGGAAATAGAGGAATTAGTTGGCTCACGAAGTTTTTTAACGAGATTATGAGGTCAAAGAAAATTTTGGACAAATGGAGGAGAAGAACTTTAGTTCCGATTTACAAGAACAAGGGAGATATACAAAATTGCGCAAATTATAGGGGGATTAAGCTTATGAGTCATACTATGAAGCTATGGGAAAGGGTGCTTGAACAAAGACTAAGAAAAGAAACCAAAATCACCGACAACCAATTTGGTTTTATGCCCGAGAGGTCGACCATGGAAGCAATTTACTTACTACGACGGGTGATGGAACAATATCGAAGGGATCAAAAAGATTTATACATGGCCTTCATTAATTTGGAGAAAGCATATGATAGGGTGCCAATAGAGGTTTTATGGAAAGTCCTAGAAACGAAAGGTGTTCGGATTGCCTATATTCGAGCTATCAAGGATATGTATGAGGGGGGCACGACTAGTGTGAAAACGCAGGGAGGGTGGAGCCACAGAAGATTTCTCAATAAACATAGGTCTGCACCAAGGGTCAGCTTTAAGCCCATATCTTTTTACCTTGGTCTTGGATGTACTTACGGAACACATTCAAGAGCTAGAACCGCGATGCATGCTTTTCGCGGATGATATGGTTCTAGTTGGAGAGTCGAGAGATGATATAAATGGAAGGTTGGAGACTTGGAGACAAGCTTTAGAAGCACATGACTTCCGTTTGAGTAGAAGCAAGACGGAGTATATGGAATGTAAGTTTAGCAAAAGGTGAAACACCTCTAGCTTAGAGGTGAAAGTTGGAGACCACAACATACCACAAGTCACACGATTTAAATATCTTGGGTCTATTATACAAAATGACGGAGAAATTGTGGGAGATATAAGCCATCGGATTCAATCAGGGTGGTCGAAATGGAGGACGGCTTCAGGTTTTTTGTGTGATAAAAAGGTGCCTCTTAAGCTAAAGGGAAAATTTTACCGTACAGCTATTAGACCGACGATGTTGTATGGGACGGAGTGTTGGACGATAAAAAATCAACACGAGTAAAATCAATGTAGCAGAGATGAGAATGCTGCACTGGATGAGCGGAAAAACTAGACGTGATAGGATTAGGAATGATAGCATTAGAGAGAGAGTTGGGGTAGCACCTATTGTAGAAAAGATGGTTGAATCTCGACTTAGGTGGTTTGGGTATGTATGGAGGAGACCTTTGAATTATGTAGTAAGGAGAGTGGACCAGGTGGAGGGCAATCCAATAGCTAGAGGCAGAGGTAGGCCAAGAAAATCTATAGGAGAAACTATTAAGAAAGATTTGGAAGCCAATGATTAAACTATTAACATGATTCATGATAGAACATTATGGTGTCGTATGATCCATGTAGCCGACCCCACCTAGTGGGATAAGGCTTGGTTGTTGTTGTTGTAGAGTATCACTTGCACTTGAAAAACTTATGTTTCATATTTTATGCCCTAGTGCCATAGGTCTAGTGTTGAAATTTGAGGAATGATTATAGTACCATAAAAGTAAGGATTAAAGTAGTAAACATTATCAACGTGGAAAGTTTTGTATTCACATTCAATAAAATTTTGACATATGAGTGTTCATACCATCAACCCCTAAAAGAATTAGCTTGACTTATTATTGCCTATAGTAGTGGAGCTTCCATTCTCCCCATGATTTATTATAGTTTTTCTTTCTTTCGCCTTTGGCTTCATATTGTACCCATGAAAAAGATTAAGGTTAAAGTAATATTTTGGTCCTTATACTTGACACGAAATTTTGATTTGGTCCATATATATAAAAAATTATTAAAATAATCCCTATATGTATAAAAGTACCCGGTTGGTCCATATGCATTATTCGTTTGGTCCTTATAAGGAGCAAAAAAAAATTTAAACCAATTCTTAACATGTGTACGATAGAGAACAAATGGGTACTTTTTGTACGTATATGGACCATTTTAATAATTTCTTATCTTATGTATAGGGAGCAAATCGAGAATTCGTGTCAGGTATAAGGACCAAAATATTACTTTAACCAAGATTTAAATATCTTGTTAATTAAATATGTGTTGATTTGATTTTAAATAAATTGATTTGATTTTTATTTTTATTAGCTCTAAATTATTCTTCTACAATATAACTTTATAAGGGTAAATGATAAAATAAAATGAAATCAATTTTTTTAAATAAATATAAACATAAAAATTGATTTTCAACCAACATGGTATGACACAGTTGGTAGATAACTGGGCCCCTTAAGCATGTAGTCAGCGGTTCGATTCCTGACTCATGCGTATGGAAGAACATCTGTTGGGAGATGTCAACCCCTTAAATGGATCTCAGTACCTAGGAGATGTCAACCCCTTAAATGGATCTCAGTACCTCGAGGGATTAGTCTCTGGCTCTCAGCTGGAGGATACCCGGGTTAAAAAAAAATTCAAATGAGTTAAAATTCAATTTGTTATTGATAAGTTCAACATATAATACTCGATTTCCAAATAAAAATTAAATTATTTTTATGAATCTAAATACAATATTAATGAATTCCAGATATTAAACAAATGGAAATACATTTTATCTCCTTTTACATGGACATGTCACAAGCAATTTATAAAAAAGAAATTGAGTTTACTTTTAACACAATTATTGAAGTTTTAACGTTATCAATCAATCTTGTAAACAAAAAAACTTTGTCAACTAATTGTATATCATTATATATTATATATATAACTTTTTAAGTAATTACAAGAATCAAATACTTTTTAATGATGTGAAGATGTATTATTGAATTTTTTTATGGAACTTGCTTTAATTAGGGTTTCTAACTCCCCAAGAGGTTTACAGAGTATCTGACAAGCTTGGATCTTTTGAACCCGTTATGAAATCAATCTTCGCTGGGTGCTTAGTCACGATTAAGGTTCTTGTCCTTCCTCAAGGATGTGTTTTGCAGGATTCGGACCAAAATTCTTCCTCACAAGCTCAATCTGTATAACTAACTGAGTCACACTCATTTAATGATATTTTTTTTTTATCAAAGTCTCATTAGATATATATGATTGAATGAAAGTATAAAAACTTTTACTAAATCAAAATTAAATTAAATTTTTTTACTAGCACTAAACCGACATGAAATAATGTGTATAATACATTTACACTTATATTTTATTTTATTTTTTTTATATATTTTGACCTCTATTTTTTTTAAAGTATTTTACCTTTTTTTTTGTCTACCTCCGTAAGGACTAAGGACAGATACTTTTTTTTGGTGTAAAACTTTAAAAAGATAACTTTTTATGCATAAGAAAGATAAATTAAAAAACAAAGTTAGGGATTTGATTTTCCCTTTTACCTTTGTACTGGTCGAGAAGTAAAATCCGGCCACCGAGCTTGGATACCAGATCCAACCCATATATTAAGGATAAGATATTGATATTATCTTCAATAATCCTGATATTATCTCAAACAATCTTATCCGGTTAGAAGAGATAATATCCCTTGAATTAAGGGATAAGATATTGATATTATCCTTAAATAATCCTAATATTATATCAAATAACCTTATTCGGTTAAGAGATCAATTTAAGATATTATCTTAATCAATCCTGATATTATCTCACATAACATTATCCGGTTAAAAGAGATAATATCCCTTAAATTAAGGAAATCACATCTCAAAGAGGATTTAAGAGATAAAAGGAGATAAATCCAGATCTCTTAAAGATATGGGATCCTATTATAAAAGAAGGAGAACCAAGAGAGACACTCACTTTTCACAACCCGGTGACTCTCCCTTAAGCGTATTAGAGAAAACCAAGAGATTATTGAAGAATCTTTGCTCGCTGGTATTTTGATCACCCTTGATTTGCCGTGGAGATTCCGACAGGAACAACCTTACCCATTCCAGCCTCCTCCTACCCTTCCAGCCGTCGCAGAGTCACTGTCGACCGTTTGCTCAGGTAATCTCTCACTTTCTCCTCTGTCAACATTGACCGATTTTCACAACATGATTTACTTTTCCTGTGAGTCTATTTCAGATAAACTCTTAATTTTTTTCATCAATTTTTGGCCTTTTTCTTTCAATATGATTTGCTATACTACATTCGTTGGAGGCCTTGACTCTTAGTTTTCGGTATAAAGCTTTGGACTTTTCTGCTTCCCTGTTTGAGTTATGGATAAAGTTCCATTGTTTTTGAACCATGCACCGCATAACGATCATTTTTGTTACAAACCCTTATTTCTATTTTGTTGAAGTGAATGATGCTACTGGAAATTTGTTTGTTTTCAATGCAAGTTTCATGATTTTAGCACCACCTTCGTTTCTTTTTCAGACGTAGAATGAAAGGAGATGAGTTAAAGCATGTAAAATTGTTTTTTGTGCCCTCCAAGTCTAAATTAGGTTTGTAAAAAAATATGGGGAACTGCATCTTAGGCAAGCCAAAGCACATTCTTTCAGCATTCACAATATACATGCCTTTGTTAGTTTTGAAGTTTAGATATAATGCTGATTATAAGGTCTTGATGAATGAGAGTGAACAAAATAAGATATTTTTAAAGAAATATATAAGTATCAAGGTATTAGAGATCCATGCATATATTCCCTCTAGGGGAGTTTGAGTGTGTGTTTGTAAATGGTTGAATATGATGTATGCACTTATTGTACTTCTATAATGTTGATAATAATATATACTCTTTGCTTTAATTTTTAGTTTACTTATCACTTGGGGCATCATGAAGGCTAGTCGTGGTGATCGCATTGATCGTATCAGTGACCTACCAAGTAATGTTATCGATGACATCATGCAGCATTTGCCCATCCTAGATGTTGTTAGGACCAGTATTTTATCAAAGAAATGGAGATCTATGTGGGTTTCAATCCCACAACTTGAGTTTGAATTTGATTTTTTTAATATTGAAACTTATGAAATTCACAGTAATATTATCACAAAAATTCTTTCGCTCCATAATGGTCCAATATCTAAGTTTACTCTTTGTGTCCCTTTTTGGTACCCGAGTGAAATCAAATGCCTCTCTAACGGGATTCTGTTTTTATCAAGGAATGGCATTAAACATCTTGAGATTTATTACCTTCATGGTGAAGGTGATTGTGAAATGCCATCTCAACTCATCTCTTGTCAGGGATTGACATACTTGAAACTTTGGCATTTTGGATTAACACCTCCACCCAATTTCTGTGGCTTTAAAAGTCTGCTCGAGCTTCACTTAATTGATATTGCAATTAACTCTGGTGCACTTGAGAGGCTTATCTCTGGTTGTCCGGTACTTAACGTGCTCACCATTTCATACTGTTTTGGTTGCGATTCTATTTGTGTATTTGCCCCAAATCTCAAAGTATTATGCATAGGTGCTATAGACAGTGGTGAGAATATCAAGTCACTTTGTTTTAAGAATGCAAACAATTTGACCGATCTGACACTCAGTATAGCAAGTCATTGCCAGAACTTTGAGCAAGTCAATGTCTCTAATTTCATCGAAGGCATGCCGAAAATTGAGAGGCTTTGTATCAGCAACGGATGTTCCAATTACATCAAGGTTAGAATACTACATCACTGATATGAGCCTATTTATGATAGTTTAGTTGGATATGATTTGGTTAGAATACGACATGAGAATTTGTTTAACATATGGATCTATTCTCTCTAATTACGCAGTTCAACTAGGAGTGCATTTTCCACAAAGGGGTGGCAGCTACTAAGCTATGTTTCATGAAAATGAAACCAAGGACTAACAGTACATCATGTATGATAATGTCTTAGATTATGAATCTATAATCTTTTTCTTTTTTTTTTAGTTTTTGACGTCACCTCTACCTAGCTTGGCCACATTATTTGATTTTTTAAACCCTTTATCTTATTCATCTATTGTTGGTCAAAAAGAGTTACATGAGTGACAGTTGTATCTTTATATTCTGGTGCCTTGTCTTATATGTAGAAAGTTGTGTTATTCTAGCTGGACATGTACAAATATCTCATGGTTTGTTGTTTGGATGCATAGATCCTGTCTACAGGTATCATTAAGCAGACGCTGCAAAAGTCAATCAACTCCTTAAAATATCTGGAGTTGAAGGATGTGGATTTCAGCCAATCAACAGAAATTTTGTTTATTGCTTCCTTACTTAAAAGTTCTTCCATCCTGGTCGAACTTGTTATAAAGGAACCAGAAGATCCTTTTCCTCCAAAACTATATGTGAGTAAGAAGACCTATGTTCTTATTTTATTTTTATCTTTTTGAGTCTGATCCTGATTTTCTCTATATATAGAGCTCTAGCGTGGCTGAGGCACCAATGCCGGACCATCTGAGGGCGTTATACTGCAATAGGTGCTGCCTTAGTCAGCTTCGTAAAGTGAATATCACAGTCGGAACTGCCTATGAGCATGCATTGGACTTGATACGGTTTCTACTTGCAAATTCCTCATCATTGGAGATCCTTACTTTCAAGGTTGGTGTTGGTCGAAAACAATTAGATACGCCTACACTATTAAGTATTTCACAAGATTTATTAAAGATGGGACGAGCATCACAAAGAGCATAAGTTAAGTTCCTTTATGTTTAGCCTCACCAAACAGTGTTTGAAACTGATTTTAGCCTTCAATGCCCCAATCTCTGCATGTGTCTTGGTTTGTTTTGTTTTGTTTAATTTTCAAAAGGGGATTCTCTATTGTTTTATGACTGCACGAAACACAGCAGTTTTATGCTCTATTTGAAGTCGACGCTATGTTGTTTCTTTTTTCTACCGTAAAAAAGAAACTTGAGGAAGGATAAATATTTTGGATCTCTAGTAATTTATGTTTCAAGACTAGACCTCCTTACTTGCTATTACTCCTCTGAGACTGTAGTAGCCAAGTCATGGCATCATTCAATGAAAAACTTTTCTTTGTGAAGCACATCATCTATTCACCTAGTGATGGAAAGTGTCATAGATAACATTTTTATTGCGATATGTCCTTTTTTATTCTTTCTCTCGCAGCTTATGAATATGAGCCATCTGTCTTATTTTCAAGCAGTGAATATTTGAATAGTGGATTTGCTATTTTCCAATTGAAAACATTTGCTCCTCTTCATTGGGGTATGCAACTGCCTTTGGTTATCCAAGAGGCAGAAATATTATCACTCCCTCCCATTTTTGCAAACTGATGGTACACTGCACACAATTTTAGTTAAGCATTTCTTCCGCAATTTAATATAATGATTCACGAAGGAGAGAAAAAAGAATGTGAAACCATTTTTTATACAATGCAATGATTACAAGTTTTCTGTAAAATAAAATAAGCATTTTATACAATTAAATGATGACTAATAAGTAATAACATAATTAGGAGAGGTAACTCCGTAACTGTTGTAGTTTGAGATTATTTAAATTCAAGTCATGTTCACTTTAATCAAATAATGAGAATGTGACAAGATGATCTCCATCCATATAAAAGGATACAAATCTGTTGTCCCAAAAAATGGTGTCTCGATGTTCCCTAACAATCAAAAGCTAAGAATGTGCATAAGTATTAATGAGTTAAGATTTTTTTTATTAAATGACAAATTGTAATTGGTGGGTATGACAGGAAAGTGGGACAGAGGATCTTCATCCATATAAAACGATATAAATCTGTTGTCCCAAAAAATAATGTCTCGATGTTCCTTACCAATCAAAAGCTGAGAATGTGCATAAGTATTAATGAGTTAAAGTTTTTTTTATTAAATGACAGATTGTAATTGGTGGGGGACAGAGAATGTGATAGGAAAGTGTGATAAAGGATATTCATCCATATAAAACGATATAAATTTGTTGTCCCAAAAAATGGTGTCTTGGTATCTCCTACCAATCAAAAACTAAGAATATGCATAAATATTAATGAGTTAAGATTTTTTTATTAAATAATAAATTATAATTAATGGGAAATAAAAAATATGACAGAAAAATAAGACGAATGATCTTCATCCTATAAATTTGTCGCTATAATGCAGCACCTTATTTTTTTTAGTCTCGCGATATTCTGGTTTGCATCTAATCTATTCTTACTCCCCGTTTATCTTTTACATGTGAGATTTTTTAAATCTTTAATAAAAAAGTTAATAGTTTTTTATTATAGTTCAAAGTTGACACAATCCCAATCTTCCTCGTGTAGAGAAGTTGGTTGGGTGAGACTCTTGGGTTTTTTTTACATCTATAATGTAATTTGAAACACAAATTATCAATCTGGTGCAGGTTAAAAATATTTACTTATCTGAAGTAAGTTGTACATGGGATTACGAGAAGTCGTATATGTCATACTTCAATTTTTTTATACCATGTATGACTATTTTTTTTTTTTTGGTTTTGTGAAAGTCGTACATTATATGTATGACTCTGAGAATTTTTTTTTTCATGTAAACTACACGAGTCATATATGAGATATACGACTTTTGTTTTTTTTTTCAATTGTACACTACATGTACAACTTTGCATGTAATTTTTTTTTCTCTCAACGTGAATTACGATTTAAACACCAAAAAATCACACATATACTGAAATTAATAAAATTATGATTAATAATAATCAATTTTCTATAAAGAGTCTAATAGTGGGATGATGCCCCACAGTGAGGTCGATGTCTAACACGGGGTGGTTGAACTCTACGGCATTGCTCCACGTCTTGTGTCGTGTAGTTTACATGAAAAAATAAAATTTATATATAAACTCATATATATCATGTACGGCTTAAACTCATATATATATATATATATATATATATATATATATATCATGTACGACTTTCACAAAACTAAGAAAAAGGAAAAGTCATACATAATAAATACGACTTTTATTATTTTATTATAAAAAATAAAAAATAAAATCGTACATAACATATACGACTTCAAAATCCTCACATATACGCCTTACTCGAAATAAGTAAATATTTTTTAACCTACGTCAAATTGGTAACCATAGAGATAAAAAAACCGCTCTTGGGTGACTATTTATAATCGTGGAAGTAGATGAAAAAAAGAGATGTACGAAGCTTCGAGATAAGCTATTTTAAGACTATTGACAAAAGTTGATGAGATGACAAGGATAGCCATACACTTACATCTGATTTTAGCCTTCAACACCCCAATCTTTGCACGTGTCTTTGTTTGATTGGTGTTCTTTTATTTACTAGAATTAGAAGAATGGGGATTTAGGGGCTTCTCTATTGGGTTTGTCTCTAGAAAGTGTATGTGACTGCACGAAACAGATTTACATCCATTTTAAAGTCAAAGCTATGATATTTCTTTTTTCTATGGTTAAAAAGAAATACTTTAGGAAGGATAAATATGTTGGATCTCTAGTAATGTTCCAAGACAAGACCTCTAACTTACTATAACTCCTTTGTGAAGCAGCCAACCCGAGGCATCATTCAATGAAACACTTTCTTGGTGAAATACATAATCTTTTCTCCTAATGTTCGAAAGCATCATAGCTAACATATTTATTCCGATATATACTATTTTTTTTCTCTTGTAGCTTATGGATATGTGCCGTCTGTCTCATTTTCAAGTACTGAGTATTTTATGAACGGTTTTGCAATTTTTCAATTGAAAATATACGCTTCTCTTCTGTGGGGTATAAAACATTATATTCTAATCAACTTTTAAGAATTGCCTTTTGGGTCTTCAGGAGACAAATATTTTTAGAAAAGTGTATTTAACATTTCAAAGAGTGTGATACTTGGTTTTCCAATACGAATTTAACATTTCGAAGAGTGTGACACTTGGTTTTTCAATACGAATTTTTCTTTTATGGTTTCTTAACCAATGCCCTTAGACATTCGTTAGCAAGACCCTTAATATAATAATTCCATGAAAGAGTGAAAAATGAATCTATAAAGCTATTTTGTTATTGAGGTATGATTATCGATCTTCTGAAAAATAGAATAAGCATTTAGACAATTAAATGATGACTAATAACATAATTAGGAGATGTAACTTGTAGTTCGGGATGGTTTAAATTTATGCCATTCTTTCTTTGATCAAATTCTTGGTATGAGAGGTATATAAGTTTGTGCTAAAAACACAACACCTTATTTCCAAATTTTACAATATTTTAGTTTGCTTCTTATCCCACAGGAACATACTTCCTTAATTTTTTACATGTGAGTTTTTATAAATCTTTAATAAAAAAATTTTACATGTTTTATATTATGGTTCAAAGCTGATACAATCCCAATCTTCAAGCCCCAGGTGCACAACACAGAGGATGGGTGAATGGGGCTCTTGGGTGGTTGTGTTTGTTATAGTAAAGTGGATGAAAGAAGAGATGAATGAGGCTTCAAGATAAGGTACTTTAAAACCATTGACAAAAGTGGATGAACTGAAGAAAGAAAAATTAATATTTTCAAAACCTTGAGTGAATATAAGGAGGGTTTAATATTAGCAAAATAATCTTTTCGCATACCAAGTTGTGAAGATCTTGCTGAGAGTCAGCCACCAGCTCAAAGAAATGGTAACACGTATAATTGTACAAAGTACAAACCATATCAACCTGCAATGTTGTAATCATATAGAGCTGAGGTAATTATTTTCTTGTGTTCGCCACCATTTTCTTTTATTAGTTTGATAATTGGTAACTAAACCTGAATGGTAAATTTATGTGTGATTTAAGGAAATGGTGTTGAGCGGGATCCTTCTTTGGACATATCACCTAGTTTTGTATTTTGGCCTTATTTCAAAAATTGCATAGACAAGCAAGGGATAATAATCTTCTATTTAGTATAGCTTAAAGTGCAGACCATCAAGCTGTTTCTGAGATTGACTTAACAAATAACAGTTTTACCAAAAAATCTATGGTGGTGCTGTAGCTTGTTATCCTTTAGGGTAAATAATTAAAACTTCCAATGAACCTCTGCCGATTTATGTTCATTGAAATCTTCTCCATGTTCTTGCTTTTGTTCCTCAAAGTTGAAATGTTGGTCCAACGTGTGTAAAAACTGCTAGTCTAACAAAGTTGGATCAACCTTTTAATCATCGATAGCTGATTTTGTTGTGAGCAAGAGATTAATATACACAATTTGATCTCAGCGTAATTTAAAGAGCTGGCTAGATAGAGAATAGCCCATGATTAGAGGGAGAGGAAGACCAAGAAATTTTATTGAAGCTATTAGAAAGGATTTAGATCTAAATGACCTGTTACAAGATTTGGTTTTTGTTAAAACATAGCAGCTTTGTTTGATCCTTATAGCCGCCAACCCCACCTAGTACTAGGAAAATGGATTTGATGGTTATTGTACCTTCATTCTCATATGCATCTAGACAGTAAATTTCATCTTTTATCAGGTAAAATGATTTTGTTAAAAGTGGTGGTTTCTTATTCCATCAAATTGCAATCATCTCAACTTTAATAAAATAGGAAGCATTTTAAAATAATTAAACAACCATAATACTATTACTAGCTGAAAAATATGTATCTTACATGTTCGCTGGGGAATTATCTGTGATAATGATGAATGAAGAAACCTCCATTGTCAAGGAAACCCCTCGTTTAGATGTCGGCATTTATCTTGATGGCCTAGGTTACTCTAAGGATGACAACTCTAGTTCCACCATAATGGAAGCCTCTGCTCATTTTCCTGATCATTTGTCAAGCCTTCCAACTTCTTTAACAAATGGAAATTTTACTTTATTAATAACATTTGGAAAGCAAATTTACTTATGCATGAGGGTGTAACAAGATGCATGAATGACATATTAACAATGCATGACTTAAAGTACTACATGCACAAGCATACAATGAATAATAATGAGTGTAACAGGATGCATGAATGAATGGCATATTAAAGCGTTTGTGGAATGCATGTAGAAAATCATTATGATGCATGAGATATAAATGTGATTATTCATGTTGCAGAAAAAGGTGGAATGCGCTCCCTTTTGTCCTACATGGGTCATATCCTAAAGTTTGAACCACTGAGGTCATGACCCTAGTTTGGTAGGCTGCTAATGGCATTTTATATGCATGACTTCCGGGGCAGATCTAGACTCCTAAACATATGGTCTCGGGATTACCCTCATCTAAAAAGATGAGGACCTGAATCCATGAACCTCACCACAGGGACCAATAAGTCACAATATGGCAGTCCATGTTCCGGTAGCAATTCGAGCGGGAGAATCAATGTCTGTCAGGGATGCAAAAGCATCACAAAAACATCACTGAAGCCCCTTCTAATCCTACGGCATTCCAAGACTCGAGTATAGAGCCCAAAAGTGTGTGAATATGTGATTGTGATGTGCGTGCTGGGAGCGAGCAAACCTGCACAAAACCTAAAAAAAATATCCCCAAACCTGCAAAAGAACAGCCAATATTTAAAAGAGTTTTCTACCCTAGAGTTGCAAGAATATACAAAGACATTTATAAGAACAGATAAAACTATTTACGAAAATAAACAAAAAGGGTAAAGTTAATACTTTTAAAGCTATTAAAAGAAATTGCACAAACAACTATGATAGGCCTGATTCTCAAAGTACCTAGTGGAGTCGCCAGCTGTCGCGACCGTCCCGTCCGGGTGCCGCTAAAAGAAAGGTAAAAACAGATGAGTCGCCACCAATATTTTATTTAGGAAAAAAATTGGAAAACCCATTTATTTTAAGGAAACTGGTCATTTTTAAAAAGAGAGATTTGAGTTCCGGAGTCTGTTACCAGTAGGGAAGGTGTTAGCACCCTCCATCTCCAGTTTAAAAAAGGCACCTCAAGTCAATTAATATTATGCAAAATAATTTTAATAACATTTGAAAATATTTATTTTTACCCAGCTTTTAAATTTTTTTTTAAAAAAAATTATAAACACAAGAAAAGGGAAAATTTAATTTTGGCTTGACAGAATGATTAATTCTACTTCTACGTATTCCCGAGTGCGATGAGAAACTCAAAGTCACATAGTTCTTATAGAAAATGTTTGATTGGTTGGTTGATTTTAACTTTTTTGGAAAAGATTTGATTTTTTTTGGTAAAAGGGTTTTATTTCTAAGTAAATCCACTCTTGCACATGATCCAAGATAGCAGTGCTATACGATAAACCCTTACAATTCATATGCCACTTGAGGATGAAAAATCATACATCAACGTTGTAGATTGTCGCGTGAATTAAAAAAAGATTTTTGATTTATTTATAAAACTTGTTAAAAGAGTAAATTGAAAACATTTTATTACTTTTATAAAAGATAATTCTTTCTCATACAGGGTTAAAGATAGTCAAGCTGTACGATGATGAAAGTTCTCTCATATGACACTCGAGGATGAAAATTCATATATCAACGTCATAGATTGTTGCGTGAATAACAAAACTTTTAAAAAGGATTTTTTATTTTTTATTTTATGTTTGTCATTTCTAATTTTTTGTAATTTTATAGTTTAGCATCCATTTTTGAAAGAACTTGGCCCAAACCAAAAGGAAAACAAAACTCATGTCTTGATCTTAAGAACACTAAGCTCACATGAAAAAAAAACACACACACCCACACCCACACCCACACCCCCCAAATCAGAAGCCCAACCTATTGAAGCCCAAACACTTTAATCAGCAAAATGAAACAATAAAAAAAATAAAAATAAAAAATAAAAAAAGAAAACAGATCAGGGAAGCTTGTAGCTTCATTATCGTTACCACAACTATAGCAAGAAGGGGGAACAAGGGTGGCTGAACAGGGGCACCGGACAACACGACGGAGGTGAGTGGCGCGAAGGCGTCGAGGCAGGAGACATGAACAACGGCGCGTGGTGGTGGTTGTTGCGATTCTGGGCGGTGTGAGGTGGCGTCAAACAGATCCGGTGTCGACGATGGCGGCAGGAGGTCGTGCGCGATGGTAAGAGGAGGTGGCACTCTGGAACTCGCGGCGGTGCAGTGCTAGGCGGTGGTCCGCGAGTGATGCGTTCGAGGCAGCGGAGGTGATGATGTTCTGAGTAGATCTGCGTCTGGATTTATGGTGGACGTCGTGGCGGTGCACGGCGGTGGTCCGCACGACGGAGATGGGCGGAACAGAGAGGATGTTGTTTGGTGACTGTGGTGGGTTCTGGTTGTTCTATTTTTTTTGTTATTGAAGGTGATGTTGTTGGGGAGGGAGATGAAGATGATGGTTATGGGTGTTTGATGGTGAGTAACATTTTGGCTTTTGGAAAATGGTGGTGAAGGTTCTGCTTGGATAGTGAGGATGAAGGAAGATTGATGATAGAGAGCTTAAAGAAGAATGATGATTGAATCCAGAAAAAGCCTCCTCGAGGGCTGTTGGTTCTCCCCTTTTAAACTCATTTGCTTGCAAAACTCCAAAAGCAGAACCCAATGTTGTTCAATGGAGAGTCATTTTCAGACTTCCATTCTCACTGTTTCTGCATCTGTTGCTTCATCTTGTATGCTGCAAATTTCTTTTACTTTTGTTGAGTATCTTTCCTTTGGTTCAGGTTGACTCTATTTGAGAGGTAGCAACATTACTTGTTCCAATTTTTCCTTTATTGATGCTTAAAAATTTTAAACCATTTTGTTACAAATGCCTAAGTCTTCTGCCATTGCTCTTTTTGTTTCTGAAATGTATTAGAAACTTTGGTGTTTTCCTCTTGTTTGTAAGCTGAATGTTGCACTCTTTTCTTTTCATTTTTGTTTATTTTTTATTTTTATTTTTATTTTTAACAAAAGAAAGCAGCCATTTTTTTAGATGATGTAAGGGGATTGGGCTAAAAGAACGTGGGCTAAGGACATGGATTTCTCTTTTTTGAAATTTTTGGGTCCTTTGTATTTCTTCATTCATTTGGGTTCAGAACATGGACTTAAAACCATCTCCAACAATGAAATTGGGCTCATTAAAAACAAAAAGTTGTTTTTGCAAAGTTATTTACTATTTTTTTTTAAATTATTAAAAAGGCCATCCGAACAAAATTAGGTGTTCACAGATGTCCCTCTTTACTTGTTTCTTATTAGATAATAGGTGTAACCGTAGTTAACCAATTATTGTGGTAAGAAACTAGTAAAGACATGAACTCCAATTTTGTCTGGGGTATACTAACAAGCAAAGAACTTGTGACTACAACACGATTTCCTGT